>RJWM01026054.1:0-28573 GCA_004363535.1 Dasyprocta punctata | reverse complement strand
CAAGATTCTGTTTACCAAACTAAAAAATAGCTTCGTTACTAAAAAATAGCCTATTAACTAAAAAGTATCTTGTTTTCCTAGTTTCAGTCAAATGCCTAGTTTTTGATCACCATGAGATAAGATGCACTGCCATGGCAATTAATATTCCAGCCCAGAGCAAGAACCTTTAAAGGTAGCCTTATGGTACTGGTCAATGTGAAGTTTTCAATTTTTGGAATCCAGAAAATGCTTTCCACTATCCCATTTTTCCTTCCCAGTGCTGGCTGCTAGCATTCAGAGACCATTGATTGGAAAGTGGCAACCTTGAGCGTTTTCTGGTACCAAGCCTGTACTAACTTCACCTTGAGGGTTTTGAGACTACTCTAGTCTCACAGAATACCTTAGGGCTTCATTAAGACTAATTAGCTATGAAGTTATTCCAGATTTAACATGTGGTCGTTACATGGAAAGCAGCAAATGTATGAAATAGAATGAAACAATTAAGGGTAAGAACTGATTATATGTAATGGCTTTAAGTAATTTTTATGTAATTGAATTGTAAATGAATCTATTTTCAGAGTTATGAACAGGAAAAATACGCTCTTCAGAGAGAGGTTGAACTCAAGAGTCGAATGTTAGAAAGTTTGAACTGTGAATGTGAAGCTATTAAACAACAACAGAAAGTGCAGCTGGAGCAATTAGAAGAGCAGCTGAGTAGAAGCCATGCACAAGAAATGAATGAGCTAAAAGATAAGGTTTGGATATCTGTGTTTCAGAGCAGAAACATCCCATGTTTATGTAACCACTTGTCATTTGTTAGGTTATGGAAATTTTCTTCAGCAGCATCTATACAAAATAGCCAAAATTAAGTTCTCTGTCATCTTAATGTTGGAAGAGAGTACACTAAGAAATAAGCGTTTACTTAAGGGACTTACATAAGTTATAACCTTCTAATAATATAATCATTTAATTTGTTAACTGGGTATTTGTGGTGGAATTGGTTCAGTGACTAGCATAGCCTCCTTAGAGTACACAGTACGTCAGTCCCTTTGCAGAAAAGTTAATCCCTTAGTCTTTACTACAGCTATGCGATGTACTTTGTAATTCTGCAGAACAAACCCGTAGCTCCTTTTTAAACTGATATCTATTAGAATTGATATTTTGTAGTCTGTTTATTGAAGAAAAATATATATGACCCAATTCTCACAATAACCTAGTAAGGGAAGTACCATTACTATCTTCATGTACCAGATGAGAAAGCCAATGTTTAGACAGATCGAATTAACTCGACAAAATAAGAGAGCTACAAATTGTCAATCACAATTTGAATTGAGGCTGGCTGACTTCGGAGCCTGTGTTCCTGAGTCTCTGTACTTAGTCTAGTGTTATACAATACATACTGGCTCCATTTCAGACATAAATACAAAATAGGTAACAACTGCTCAATGAATGCCTCTTCACTCTTAGCACCCCCAAATACCCAGTGCCTTTAGATTGCCTAAAGGATTCCAGATCTTTTATGATGGCTTCTCTTTGTGTGGAGTCCAGACTTTTCTAGACCTCTACCAAAATTTGCATGACTTTTTCCTGTTTTCTCAGAAGTCTGTCTTCTAATTTTAAGTTTTTGCGCAGCATCTTCTTGGATTTTTCCGTGTCTGTGTACTACCTGTACCATTATCTAATTGTTCATTAAATTAGTTCTTTTTAAATATGTTCCCATTTTAGGTAATACTATTAATGAAATTGGATGTTTGAGCTGGTTTTTTAAAAAATACACAGTAAAACAAACCTAACTAATACTTTTGTGTAGTGGAGTGATTCTACATGACTCTGACAGACTGTAATCCTGCTTGTCTGAAATTAATCTGATTTGAGAAATGGATGATTGGTAATGGTGTAGTTTCTTCTTTTCCCCCTGGATGTCGTTTGCCTCTTAACAGTAGCTATCATTACTAGGGAATATTCAGGTACTGAGGCAAGACCAGTTATAGAGATGGCTTTTTTTGATAGAATAGAGAATAAATCAATTAAAATTTTCAGTCTTACTGTTGCTCTCATCTTGTATCAAATATTTGGAGTACAGTGAATATTTAGTTTCTCATTTATAATGCATCAGTAAATTGACCTTCAAAATCTTGATCTATACTGGTGCCACTCTATGCAAACACCACCTGTTCCCCAGACTACTACTGTGTTCTTCACGCAGCACCTGACTGGTCAGCAACACTGACTTCACGTTGTTTCTAAGATCCAGCCTTACTCCGATTACTGGTATGGAATATTTCTGTGTTTATAACACAGAATAGAATGAGTGACTGTCTGTTAAAAAAAAGATGCTGAGCTTCGGCCAAATAGAACACTCCACTAGTCATCATACACTTAAGTTTGGGGCACTTAGTAGTATTTTTCAGAAAGAAAATACCTTCTGATTTATAAGATTGATAATTTTTCTTTTCACCTTAGTTAGAAAAATTGAAAGTGGAGTTAGATGAAGCAAGGCTTAGCGAAAAGCAATTGAAGCATAAAGTAGATCACCAGAAGGAACTCCTGGCTCATAAATCAGAGGAAATACGGATAACGTCTGAGCGTGTACATGAAAACATGTCTTCGGAAATGGTGGCTCTTCAGATTGAGCTGACTAAAATGGAAACTGTGAAGGTAATTTTTAGAACATGTGTTTTCTTTTTTTCTTTTGCATATTTTTTCCATTTTTGTAATAATGCTTACGAACTGACTTGAAGGCTGAAACATTTTTAACCTAACTTTGATCTAACTAATCAAAAAATGTTTTACAGAGTTTTTAGGTGGATTGCTTCATAAAGTAGCTTTAGGTTGCTGGATTATGCAAGGCAGACTTTACATTTAGATTAATGAAACCTCTGGAAGGATTTAGAGGCATTTATTCTGATGCTAGTTTGTGTCATAAAAGCTCAACACAAAATGTGAGCAAAGTGGTTGAAATTCATGCTATGGGTGATTAAAAACTAAAGCATTAAATTCATAGGAAAGAAAGTCGATCATTACAGCCTTTTATTTTCCTTGCTGGAAAACTCAGTACTAAAAAAAAATTTTAACATGCATCTGACCTTTAAGGAGTTCTTTAGTTTTAGTTTGAGATGTGAGCCACCACTAAGATAAACTGAGAAACTGGTAGATGAAAAATTATTGAAGATAATTTTCTCTTTTTCAATTTCTGTTGAATAGAACATGCTCAGAGAAGAAGTGAATGAACTACAGTACAGACAGGAACAACTAGAAAGTTTCAGTAATATCTTAATGCGCCAGATAGAGCGTCTTAAAGAAGAGAAAGAAGAACGGGAGAAAGAAGCAGTTTCTTACTACAATGCCTTAGAGGTATTATGATTACAGTAATATCATGTTTCCGGTTCCTAATGAAATGTTTTCTTGCTTATCTAATCTCTATTAGCTAAATTATTTTCTTTTGAATTTAGAAAACTCGTGTAGAAAATCAAGATCTCCAAGTGCAGTTGAATCAGGCACTCCAGCAAGCCTTGGATCCCAATAGTAAAGGCAACTCTTTGTTTGCAGAGGTACTTACAAGTGTTCTAGTGGCTGAATTGATTAAGTTGACATTTTATCTACTGTGAAAATAATTAAAGTTGCCGCTTTCCAGGTAGAAGATCGAAGGGCAGCCATGGAACGCCAACTTATAAGTATGAAAGTCAAGTATCAGTCACTAAAGAAACAAAATGCATTTAATAGAGAACAGATGCAAAGAATGAAGGTATGGAGTTTTCACTGTTAAAAGCTTACTAAACCTACTTTGTACAGTATTGGCATTACATGTGTAGATATAGCAAAGAAAGCATCTTTTCCTTTAAGGAGTATACTTAGATAATTATTTCTAGAACTACATGATTTTTTTTAAAAAAATATTTTTATTTGATCAAAAGATCCTTTTATGTTTTTAAAAAGTAATCTTGGAAAAATAGTAGTGCATTTAGTAACTACTGGTTGTTGTAACAGTTATTCGAATAACCTTCCTAAAGAGGTATAAATCTTCATGAGTAGAGAAAAAAACCATTTAAAAGTTTATTTCTTAGTTTTAGTTTGGTGTTGTCCTGATCACAACTTTAGGGTTCCTACTCAACTAAAACCGGCTCACTCACATTTCTTTCTTCTCTTATGAAGACTTACTTTAGACTGAAATTGGGTCTCTTCAAGATCTTTTTCTTTCCTTTTTTTTTTTGAAGATCCTAAAGTTAAGCATATAGCCCCTTTTAATTTAAAGATTGTGTTGGGCATTATTCATGTCAAATAAGAAGTAACAGAAAACTTGTGGTGGTAAATGTGATGTGCCAGTCTTTAGAATCCTCATTTCTGATTTATTGTACTTGTTTTGCCTAAGGTAGTATTTAGAAGACCGGAAAGTTGCTTTCTTCTTATTTAGGGTGGTATTTTGCCAAAGAAATGGGAAAGGTCACTGATTAAACTTGGAAATCAGATGAACTTAATTGAACCACAGACCTGTCACTTGCTAACTGTGTGATCTTCAGCATGTATTTTAACTTTGAGAGTATCAGTTATCAAAGTAACAGGTAATAGATAGGAGCTGGCTCAGAACTTTTCTAGTGTTAGAGCAGTAAAGTACTTACATGGTACTTCCCATCCGTATCACTTGTGAACCTCGCATTTGTGACAAACAGTAGCTTAATTTCCCTGTCTTAATTTTGAGACACCTCCTCAGATATTTAATAAGTGTCAACAAAGGATAAATTGTAGACCATCTTTGACCAGGCTTATTTACCAGTTAAATAACATACTTCCAGACCACAGCTATACAATTTAATTTTGTTTCACAAGAATACAAATAATCATGTTAAAGACTTTATGTATCATTATCAAGTGTTCGAAATATATATGCAAAATTTACTGATACTTAGGTTTTCAAATAATTAGACTAGACATAGCAAATTATTTTAGTTCCCAAAGTCAGTTCCAGATAATATAGTACAAAATATGACTTGTACCAGAAAAATGTTTCTCAGAATCTCACTCAATTTTATTGGGGTTGGGGTTCTAGCTGCAAATTTCCACATTGCTGCAGATGAAAGGATCTCAGACTGAATTTGAACAGCAGGAACGGCTGTTTGCCATGTTGGAGCAGAAGAATGGTGAAATAAAACATCTTTTAGGTGAAATTAGAAATCTGGAGAAATTTAAGGTATATGTAACACTTTTAAAAAAGCAGTCAAATTTTGATTTGAGGATTTTTTAAAATTTTTATTAGTACATATTTGCTATATATAATGGTCACATTCAACATAGGAAATTTGTACCTGAACATAATGTCTTCATTCATTCTTTTTTTTTTTTCCATTTTCCTGCCCTCCGTTCAATCCTCCCCTTCCCACTGAAAAAAGCTTTGCTGCCGGGTGTGGTAGTGCACATCTTTAACCGCAGCGCTCGGGAGCCTGAGGTAGGAGGAGCATTGTGAGTTCGAGGCTGGCTTGGGCTACAAAGTGAGCTCAAGGCCGGCCCGAGTTACATAGTGCAACCCTGTCTCAAAAAACTAGGGCCAGGAGTTTGGCTCAGTGGCTTAAGCGCCTGCCTGGCAGGCGCGAGGTTGTGAGTTTGATCCTCGGTGCTACAAAAAAAAGAAAAAAGCTTTGCTTCCATTTTTTTCCCCTTCCATGGTTTGAATTTCTTAATATTTTTAACTTGAATACCTTTCTTTTTTTATGTAATTAACTTTCAGTTCCCAAACAAATTGACCTGATATTTAAATTATTTTTTTATAATCTCCTTTTGCTTTTCAATATTTTTGACTACTGCATCTTTTAGCAGAGCCAACCAACCCATTCCATTTTGGTTGCTGTTGTTATCAGATATTGCAAGTACCTATGCCTATAATTTACAGTTCAGTGAATTTAGGACACATATACCCCTTACAATTACCATCCAAATCATGTTGTGAAATATTTCTATCACTATGGAAAGGTTCTATGTCTCTTTTAAGTGAGTTCCACTATCTAACTTTATATCAGTCAGCATTACATGAATAAATACTGTTGCGCTTCATAAAAATGTAAGCACTTAGAATATATTCTTTTGTTTCTGTCTTCTGCTTAATATTATGTCAATGAGATTTCTTCCTCTTGTGTGTTATCAATAACTGGTTATGTTTCAGTATTTTCTACTTCTATTGTGTAAAGGAGCTTAGTCACTTCCAACATTACTTCAGCTAAAACCAGCTCTACTGGAATTCTTGGAAATCTTCCAGAAACTCTAAATTTGTTATATTTTACAATAAATTCACCCTTCTAGAAAACATGTAAAAGTATTAGCATTTACCTTTTACCCAGAGCTCCCAATTGTCAATTTTACTACATTTGCTTTATTATTTTCTCTATATCTCTTCATATAGGTATATTTTTTGTAAACATTTAAAAGTAAGTCACAAGCCAGATGTCTTTTTAACCCTAATTACCTCAATTTTATTGAAGAGTATTCTTTTACACAGTCAAATAATCAAAATCAGGAAATTAACACAGATATAATTGATTCATACTATTAACCACATTTTGTCAACTACCACTAATAATCTTAATAGTAAAATAAGAAACAAATGCATTCTGTTCTAGGATTTAATCTATGATAACACTCCATGGTTAATTGTCAAGTCTCTTCAGTCCTCCATAATCTGAATCATTCTTCAGTCTTTATCTTTCATGAGCTTGACATTTTTGAAGAGTATAGTCAGTTACTCCTTTTATAAATTATTCATTTTGCATTTTTCCAGTGTGATTAGATTGAGACTGTTTTTGACAGTACTACTTGAGTAATGTACCTTTTTCGGTGCGTCATAATTAGATGGCACATAATGTCTGTGCCATTACTGGTGATATTAAATTTGGTTGTTTGGTGAAAGTTGTATCTCCCAGGTTTCTATAGCATAAAGTTACAACTTTTCACTTTATAATTATTAAGTATATGGTGAGGAGGAGACACTTTGAGACTGTCATCAGTTACTAAATCTTGGCCATGGTGGTTTGAGATGCCAGGTTTACCATATATCAAGTTTCCATGTACTTGGGTCTATTTTTACATTTTCTGTTGTTTCCTATTAGCCTGTCTATTTGTGTATAACTGATGCAGATGGTAATATACATTATTTATAAGGCTATTCCCCCATCATAGCTTTTCTTTTTTACTGTTTTCATGGCTATTCTTGCATGTTTGCTTTTCTCTATGAACAACTTGCACCAAAAAAGCTTACTGGTATTGTTATTAGGATTGTAGTACATTTATAAATTTTTAAATTCCTATAGGGAATGTTGGTAACTTCTCATTAACCTCCCAGTGAAAGGTTCCATTTTATAAATGACATATTTTTGTAAAATTTAATAATCTCTTAGTCATTCTAGATTGCAGCATATTATAAGATTTTAAATTCATCTTATTTTATTCTATCTCTTATAAAAACTATTGAAATTTTGGTTAAATTTGTATTATGTTACTTGGCAGATGTTTGTGGTCCATGGTCCACAAATGGACTCGATGCTATAATTTGGGAATCATGGTCTTAAGAGGTTTTTTTTTTTTCTACAGTCTCTGAAATTATAACTTTTAAATAGATTTTCTTCTCCCTTAGAGAAATGAATAGAATTTACATCAGTATCCAGAGAGTAGATACCAAAAATAACTTTAAAGAATCTCCTTTCTTTTTCATATTTTTCAATTTTATGGCTTTGTCATAAAGTCTAGAATTCAACCTACCAAGCACTTCCTGCCTTCCTTCTTTTTTTTTTTTTTTTCTGCCTTCCTTCTAAAAGCAAAGAGAAGAGACCGTAAGACTTAAGTATGATTGAAAGCATAGTTTTAGAGTCAGACATGGGTTCACATTCTATTTTTTTTTTTTTTTTTTTTTTTTTTTTTGCGGCACCGGGGATTGAACTCACAACCTCGCGCCTGCCAGGGCAGGCGCTTAAGGCACTGAGCCAAACTCCCAGCCCTGGTTTTTTTTTGAGGCAGGGTCGTACTATGTAGCTCAGGCCAGCCTTGCGCTGGCGTTGTAGCCCGGGTTCACATTCTTTTCCCAGTTTACTTGCCTATGGTACGTGGGTCCACTTTCCTTAACTGTAAGAAAGGAAAGCTGGTTCTTTTACCTACTGCAGAAATGCAAATGAATTGGTGGGTAGTTCTTAACAGAATGGCTGTCAGATGGTGAGTGTTCAACAAATAGTAGCTGCTATTAATAAATATATAGTAACCTAATTTATGTACCTTAAATAGCAAATGTTTTTGCTTTCTTTAGAGTTTATGTGACAGTATGGAATCTAAGCCTTCTGTGCCAGGCAACTCTGGTGTTCTAGAAGACAAAACCTACTATACAGATTTGCTTCAGCTAAAACTTGATAACTTAAAGTAAGTGTCTGAGTGGGTAGATGGAATGATGAAGACTTTCCACATGCTTGAAATAAGTAGCATTAATGGCCACAATTTTTTTTTTGAATTGTTAAATATCCAGAAAAGAAAGCCAGTATAAGTATGTTTGTATAGTATGTTCTGAGTTTTATGAAAGATATATTAATTACTGATTATTGAAGAAAAAGACTTTCAGTGAATAATTTTTATTTCCTTGCTTTTAACTTTATAGATTAGTAAAGAGAATGTTAATATGAAAAGTGTTCTTATTATCCAGATTTTTAAAGGATAAATATCACAGTTTAAAACTGACAAATTTATGTATGAGTAAATTTGGATCGGAATATTTTTTTCCTTTGTCCTTTTCTTTTAAAAAGCACATGGATTTTTTTGGATGCTGTTATTTCTTTGTTATTAAAAACCCTAGAGAACTATTTTTAACTGAGTGTTCAAATATACATTTAAAAGGCTGCATTTATTTATATTATATATTTAATATTCCTTGATTCCCTTTTATTACTATCATAGCAAAGAAAATGAAAGCACCAAAGGTGAATTGTCCATACAGCGAATGAAAGCATTATTTGAGAGCCAGCGCGCCCTGGATATTGAACGAAAACTTTTTGCAAATGAAAGATGCCTCCAGCTTTCAGAAAGTGAAAATATGAAACTAAGAGCTAAACTAGATGAATTAAAGCTGAAGTATGAACCTGAAGGTATGTATAGTTCATGTATTTTCTTTTAAATTTTAAGTAGCTAAATTATTTTTTTACTGTACTTTTTTAGCAAATTTCATTACAAGCTAATTTACAGTTATGTATCCATAGCTAAAGGAAATTTACTGCTGCAAAACCTGTAGAAAAATTTGGAGATTTGGGTACTAGTTATGAGTGAATATAATCATTTTATTTGGGTATCTTCATCATGCTATGTAGTAGAGACTTAGCATCTGAGACTTTCCTTGTAAGAAGGCAATACTTTCATACCAGAGAGTTAAATTTTATTGAAGCAGCTAATGTTGGAATGTATATTATTTAGGAAATTTATAGAAAACCTAAAGAAAGTTTGGGTTTTAATACTTATTTCTCCTAACAAAAACCTGGAAAAGGTATTCTAGGACCAACCCAGTAATGTCAGGATTCAGGCTTCTTATGTGTTGTTGGTGTGCCGCCATCCTGTGGCAGAATTTAGTCATGTGGCCTCATCTACTACAGGAAGGACTGAGAAAATGCAGTTTTGATTGTTAGGGGCCATATTCCCAACTAAACCTTGGGATTTCTATTTTTTTATTGTCAAATAATTGGACAGATTTGTGGGGTACAATGTGATGTTTCCATACATGTATACTTTATATAATGATCAAATGAAGGTGATTAGTATATCCAGTACCTTAAACATTTACCATTTCTTTGGTGTGAGAATACTCAAAATTCTATCTTCTACCTATTTGAAATATGTGCAGTGCATTGTTGCATATGCACAGTTGACTCTGATGAACTGTAAAAAAGCATGAAATCCTGTCACTGCACTGTGTAACAGAGTACTAGAACTGCCATTCTTCCTTCCTGTCTAACATTTCACCTGTTGACCAGTCTCTCCCCATCTCCACCTCTTCCTGTTCTCACCAGGCTCTGGTAACTACTCTTCTTCACTCAACCTTCCTAAGTCACTTTCATAGAGTTCATACATGAATGAGATCATATAATATTTATTTTTTTTTGTGACCAGCTTATTTTACTTAACATAAGGTTCTCCAGGCTTATCTAAGTTGTCACCATGATGGAATTTCATGATTTTTATGGCTGCATAGTATTGTGTATATATACATTTTCTTTGTCCATTAATGCATGAATGGATATTTAAACTGGTTCATATTTGGCTATTGTATTCACTGTTCAGTGTTGCAATATTGTGGGGATACAACTAATCTCTTCAACTTACTGATTTCATTTCTTTTGGATAGATCTACCTAGTAGGACAATTGCCGGCTCATATGGTAGTTCATTTTTAATTTTTCAAGGATCTTCAACACTATTTTGCATAATGACTGTATGAATTTCCCACTAATAATGTAAAGGAGTTTCCCCTTCTCCATGTCATCCCCAACATTTGTTATTTTTTGTTTTTGGATGGTAGCCATTCTAACGGAGTCAAGGGATAACTCCATTGTGTTTTTGATTTGCATTTTCCTAGTGTCTAGAGTACTTTTTTCATAAACCTGTTGGCCATTTGTGTGTCTTCTTTGGAGAAATGTCTATTCAAGGTCTTTTTCCAACTTTTAACCAGATAACTTAGGGCTTTTATTTTTTTAGTTGTTTTTTTTTTTAATTTTTTATAGATACTGCATATTAGCATGCTGTCAGATGTATAATTTTGCAAATATTTTCTCTTATTTATAGGTTGTCCCATCTATAGGTTCTCTTCACTCTTGTTTCTGCCATGCAGAAGCCTTTTAGTCTGATGTAATCTCATGTGCTTTTTTACTTCTGTTGCTCATGCTTTTAAGAATTCATCTAAAAAATCTTCATCCTAACTAGTATTACTATAGTATTCCCTTATGTTTTCTTCTAGTAGTGTCAGTTTTGTCTCTTATATTTAAATCTTAACAATTTTGAGTTGAGTTTTATATATGATGAGGGAGAGATGTAATTTTGCTCTATTGTATGTAGGTGCAGTTTCCTCAGCACCATTTATTGAAGAGACAGTCCTTTCTTTGTTATGTATTTGACTATTTTTTCAGAAATGCTGGACTCTATTCAGTTCCACCAGTCCATGTATCTGTATTTATGCTAGAAAGGTGCCATTTTGGTTAGTACTGCTTTGTAGTATATTTTGAAGGCAGGTAGTGTGATGCTTCTGGTTTTATTGTTTTTGCTATGCTTTGGTTATTCAGTCTTCTATGGTTTATACAAATTGTAGGGTTTTTGTTTTGTTTTGTTTCTATTTCAGGAAAGTAACATTGTAATTTTGAAAAGATTGGGTGGATTTGTAAAATGGTTTTTCACAGTTAATTCTTCCCATAATGTGAACATGAAATAGCTTTACATGTTTTTCTGTCTTCCATTTTTATCAAAAGTGTTTTATAGTTTTTATTGTAGGTATCTTTCACAACCTTGGTTAAATTTATCTGTAGGCTTTTTGTTTATGTTTTGGTTTTTTTGTTTTTGTTTTTGTTTTGCTAGTTATTGTAAAAGAGATTACTTTTTTAAGTTTGCCATTATCTCATGGAAACACTATTAACTTGTATGTTGGCTTTTTATCCTACAAAATTTACTGTATTTGTTTATTAGGGCTAACAGTTTTTTCAGTAGAATTTTAAGAATTTTCTGTATATAGGATCATACTATCTGTAAACAGGGACAATTTGATTTCCTCCTTTCCACACTGGCTGCCTTTTATTTCCTTCTCTTGTTTAATTGCTCTGGCTAGGACTTCTAGTGTTATGTTCATTAGTAGTAAAAGTAGGCATTCTTATCTTATTCTAGATGTTAGAGGGAAATGCTTTTAACTTGTACCTGTGTATTATGGTGTTGTCTATGGGTTTATTGTATGTGATCTTTTTAAATTGAGGTATGTTCAATTGAGGAATGGATTTAAAAAATGTGATTTTTTATATCATGGAGTGCTACTCAGCCATAAAGAAGGATAAACATGAGACCATTATAGGTAAATGGATGCAACTTGAGACTATACTGATAAGTGAAATAAATCAGGCTCACATGTGTAAACGTTGTAAACAAATATAATAATGTCTTCCTGGTGTGAGAAACTGGTACAGTAAGTAAGGTCTAAAATGTACAGTAGATATTGTGAAATGGGAAGAAATTGTTCATAAAGAAAAAGGAACTAGGATGGGTGAAAAGGGAAAAGACAGTAGGGAAAGGGAATAAAATGCACGTCAGTTATACTGTTAGTGTCTCTTAGTTCATTAAAATGGTTGTGCTAATACCAATTAAAGAAACTTATGCCCATATTTGTACTCTGAGGAACTACTTTAAAGATAATAACATGTAATGTATTATCTATTGTTATTCTCCTATTATTTTATTATGAAATTTTGTTTTACCCTTTTTCCAAAAAATAAAAAAAATCAAGGTATGTTTCTTCTATATGTAATTTTTGGAGAGTTTTATCAAAGGGATGTTGAATTTTGTCAAATGCTTTTCCTACATCTGTTGAAGTGTTGCTTTTTGTCCTGTTAATATGTCGTATCATGTTTATTGATTGATGTATGTTAAACCATCCTTAGATCCTAGGGTGAGTCCCACTTGACCATGGTGTATATCATTTTGATGTGCTGTTGGATTCTGTAGATGATTTTTGCATCTATTCATCAGGAGTATTGACCTAGAGCTTTTTTTGTTGTGTCCTTGCCTTGTGTTGATATCAAGGTAATATTAGTTTGGAAAAATCCTCTAACTTTCAGTTTTTTAAACTACTTTGTGAAAATTAGCCTTAATTCTTTAAAGATTTTATGGAATTCAACAGTGGAGTGATCAGGGTCTGGACTTTCCTTTGACGGAAGAGTTTTTAATCACTGTTTAAATCTCATTATTGGTCTGTTCAGATTTTATTTCTTCTTGATTCAGTCTTGGTAGAATAGAGGTATCCAGGAATTTATTACCTCCAGGTTTTTCAAATCATTGGTTCATATTAGTTTCTTGTTCTTTGTATACCTGTGTTATCAGTTCTCATGTCTCCCATTTCAGCTCTGACTTTATTTGACTCTTATTTTCTAAATCTGGCTAAAGGTTTGTTGACTTTATCCTTTCAGAAAACCAACACTTCATTTAATTTCTCTCTCTTATTTTGTTAGTCTCTATTTCAGTTATTTGTGCTCTGATAGTTATATTTCTTTTCTCTAATTTTGGGTGTTTTTTTTTCTTTCTTATTTTCCTGGTTTTTTTAAATGCAGCTTTGATATCTTTTTTGATGAAAGCATTTATTGCTATAAACATTCTGTATTTTAGGACTGGTTTCACTGTATCCTAGAAGTTTTATGTGTTGTGTTTCTTTTTCATTTGTGAAACAAAATTTGAAATTTCTCCTAATATTTCCCTTGATCTATTGGTCATTCATAAGCATATTGTTTAATTTCCATGCATTGGTACCCTTTTCAGTGTTCCTTTGGTTATCAATTTCTAGTTTCATTTCATTGTGGTCAGAAGAGATGCTTAATATGAATTCAGTTTTGGTGGTGATTTTTTTTTAATTTGTTAATATTTGTTGTGTGTCCTAACATATCTATCCTTGAGAATATTCTGTGTGCGGTTATGAAGAATGTGAATTATGCAGCTGTTGGGTGAGATGCTCTGTAAATTTCTGTTCGCTCCATTTTGATTAGGGTGCAGATTAAATCTGATATTTCTTTATTTTCTGTCTAAATGGTCTTCTATTGCTGGAAGTGGAGTTGAACACCCCTGCTATTTTTGTAATGTTATCTGTGTATCTCTTTAAGTTTAATAATGTTTGCATTACTTATTTAAGTGATCTAATGTTGGGTGCATAAATCTTTGATTGTTACCATATAGCCTCTGGTTATACTGACCCCCTTTATTATTCTACAATGGCCTTGTCTCTTTATAGTTTTAATTTGAAACCTGTTTATCTGATGTTAGCATAGCTCCCCCTGCTTTCATTTGGACAGAATATCTTTTTTCATTCGTTCACTTTTAGTCTATGCCTGTCCTTACAGATGAAGTCTCTTGTACCATCATAGAGTCAGTAGTTGGGGTTTTTCATCTTAATCCAGTCACTTTCTGTCTTTTAATTAGAGAATTTAATCCATTTTTATACAAGGTAATTATTGACAGCTAAGGACTTGAAACTACCATATAGTTACTTCTTTTTGGGTTTTTTTGTGGATGTTTTGGTCTTTTCTTTCTTACTGTCTTTCTCTGTAGTTATGTAATTTTTCCATATTAGTGTGTTTTGATACCACACTTCTTATTTTTATTGTATCTATTTAAGGTTTTTGCTTTGTAATTACCAAATGACTTACAAAGAATATCTTATAGCAGGTTATTTTGAATGTAAGAACTTGATTTTGATGCAAAAAAGAAAAAATAAGAAGACAACTTTATGTCTGTTTCATACCTTTATTTTAAGAGACTAAGTATAATAAATCTTGAAGCTTAAAAATCTTGGAGTTTTAGATATCAGATTTTTCATCTTCTTATATTGCCTATATCTTAACAGATTTAGTTAAACTTCCTACTAAGGATAGTGATTTACATCCTATGATTACCATTTTAGAGGATTCTGAATTTATCTTCCTAACTTACTTTTACCTATGGGTTTTATATCTTCAGATGTTTTCATGTCACACATTAGTATCCTATTCTCTTTTGTTTGAAAAACTTCCTTTAGCATTTCTAGAAACACAGATCTGGTTGCAATGAGTTTCTTTAGTTTTTTGTCTGGGATTGCAGGCTTCTCCTTCATGTCAAAAGAATAGCTTTGGTAGGTAGAGTGGTTTCAGCTGGCTGTTCTCTTCTTTTTTCCTTCAGTACTTTGAACATCACTTATGGAGGTACTGCTGATAGGTCTCTTGCCGGTGTTGTTTCCTTATTCTTTCTTGGTGCTTTCAGGATCCTCTCTTTGCCCTTGACTTTTGTGGATTTGATTATAATGTCTTGGAGTTATCTTGTTTGAATGAATCTGATGGGTGACCTGTAAACTTCCCATAGTTAGATATCTGTATCTTTATCAGGTTTAGAAAATTGTAAGCTTTTCTGTTGTTATTTCTTTGACTAAACATCCTACTCTTTTTCATTCTCTAATTGCTCTTGAACACCAGTGACCTAGACTGGCTCTTTTGATGGTGTTTCGTAGATCTCATAAGCTTTCTTTATTCCTTCTCATGCTTATTTTTGTTTTGTTTTGTTTTGTTTTGTTTTGTTTTTCCCTGTTTTCAAGTAGCCTGTCTATAAGCTCACTGATTCTCCTGTTTGATTATTCTGATGTTCATGTTCTCTGTTGCATTTCTTATTTTATTTATTGTATTTTTAAGTTCCAGCATTTTTTGTTATAGTTATTTTAGTCTTTTAAATTTCTCTGATAGATTTCTGATTTAGTTTTCTGTGTTTTTTTGAGGTCGATTGAGTTTTCATAAAACAGCTATTTACAATTCTTTGCGAAATCCTTCATATCCAAGTCTCTCGAGTCTGCCATTGACACCATGTTTTTCCACTGGGTGAGACCATCTTTCCTTAGATGTGCACCTCTGTCCACACATTGATGAATGTATTTATTCCATTCTTTGCAGTCTGAGTTTGGACTGTTCTGTTTTAGTGGGCTTGTTTAGAAATTTTGAACAGACTGTTATATTCTGTTTCAGCATAAGAGGGCACCCTGAGCCCAGATTAGATACAAGTTTTATTTTGTGATGGCTCCCCTGCTGGTGCAGTGTCTGACCTGGATGGCCTCATGGAAGATTCAGAAAGGACACTCAGCCATGTGGAATAGCAATCCAGGCACTCAAAGCCGAGGAATCTGTGGACCATGCTTCTAGTGATGTGGCACCACTACATAAGCCTGTCTGGGGCAAGGTCTCCCTTGTCAGCAGTGGCAAGCACACTGCTGAGTTCTGTGTGCTAACTGCCCTCAGCCCTGCTCCTCCTTGTTCCCATCAGGCCTCAGGTGAACAGCACCAGTGATGTGTTGTCTAGTGCTCCCTGTTGGGTTGCACAGGAGTGAGATTCCCCCCAGTGACACTTAGGATGATATGGAAGCCAAATGTGAGCCTCCAGCTCAGTGTGGAAACTGAGTTCCGGGAGACTTTATGTGTGTGATACTATAGCGTTAGGAACAGGGGAGTTGCAGTTGGACGAACCTTCCCCCTTATAGTCTGACCTCAGTTTTGCTCATCTTTGCAGTTTAAAAGGGTCTTCATGATCTCACTTAAGTGTCCTGGTTTTCTAAGCTCTCGTGAAGCTCCTGTCCTGTATTTCTGTGTACACATAATTCTCCAAATGGATCTTTCTGCAGAAAAATGATCATTGGACATTCCTACTTCACCATCATGCTTCACCCTTTCTCAGGAATTCTGTTTTTTAAGGAAAAACTTTAGGAAACATCTCACCAGTCTAACTTCTGAGATAAAAAGTATCCCAACCATATAACCTCTGTATCTCATATACCACAAAGAGTGAATTTTACTATATATAAATTCAATGCCCAACTCTCTTCATCATCTCAGTGAACTGCAGTGATTCTCATCAGTAGCAGGGAGGTTATGAACAAGAGGTATGTTATATAGTTTTAAAAGCCTTCTGTTTCTTATCTCCTTTTTCTCTTCCCTGATTCCAGTAAGCTCCCTGAGTAAGAATTTCCTGACAAATTTCAAGGATTGAACGGAACACAGCAAAGAGACAGGAGGATGGTAGTAAATTCAGATGATGTGGGTTTCAAAGAAGTCGTGCAAGAGAAAGGGGAAGTAATGATCTGAAAGCAGCAGTGTGGAGCAAGAACACCAACCCCTTTTCCTACCATGGTTCCATACATTCCAATACCTTTTTTTTTTAATCTTTGAGACAGAATCTCACGCTGCAGTTCACGCTGGCTGTGAACTCACTTTGTAGCCCAGGCTGGTCTCATACTCACAGTGATCCTCCTGCTTCAGCCTCCTAAATGCTCCATTAGCATTTTGATTTTGTAAATGAAGACACACTGGTGGGGAGTGTATTACGGCATTCAGTTCAGTGACTGTACGACTTCCATAGGGAATAGGATGATGCTAGGCCTCGAGGATGAAAGGCAGTTACAGTGTCTGTAGTGGAACATGACATTATGGTTGGGATGGGGAAAGTGTGTATTGTGGAAGTAGTCAGATCCTGAATATATTCTGTAAGTAGGGTTTACTATCACAAATTACCAGTATTCAAAGTATGACATGTTATTTTCATTTAATCCTTACAACACATAACAGTGCATGAAGTGAGCGCTTGTAATTTCCATTTTAAGTGCAGGAAAGTTAAATACCCAGGGTCTTCACACTGAGGTATATCCCCAGCCCTTTATTTTTTATTTTGAGACAGGGTCTTGCTAAGTTGCTGGAGCAGACCTCAAATTTGAGATCCTACTGCTTCATCTCCCAGAGTGCTGGGGTTACAGTGCTACCATGGCTGGCATGGTACCAGCACTTGAACTCAGGCTCCTTGAGTCTGTCATTCCACCTTTATCTCCATTTGGTCTGAGATCTTATGCAGCATTTCCCCTTATAATTTTTATGAAAACACCAGAAGAGAACGTTCTGTTCATTCATGGAATTAATATATATTGAGTTCCTAAGGAAAAGTTTATGGCAGAAAAAACTTTAAAAGATATAACTTATTGGACTGTGCAGAAGAAAGGATAAAAGAAACAATGTGTTTCATAAGAAGTTGAGTGAATTTTAAGAGACTGGAAAAAAGGAAAATAGTTTACATATAATTTGTCCTTCTTCCTTCTTTGTTGAGTTGATTGTGACTTCGTTCTTATTTATTGATGACTTTTTAAAATGGTTTTTATTCTCAGAGAAAACTGAAGTGCCTGTACTCAAAAAGAGGCGTGAGGTGCTACCTGTGGATGTAGCCATCCCTGAAGATGTGTGTGCCAGCAATGCTGATGGAGAGAAAGATTCTAGATTCCCACCTCAGAAAGAGGAGGCAGAGCCCTGTCCTAATAATTTAGAGCCTGCCAACTTGCAGTTAGAAGAACCGATGTCTACAAACACGCCCATGGCCTCTTTCTGTCCTCACAAAAATCTGCCAGTGGATATGCAGCCAAAGAAAGAAAAGAAATGTGTGAAGCTCACAGATGATCCAGCTGATGCTGAGGCCTTATGTGAAGGAAGTGGAGATACCCAGCACTCTCCCAGGTCAGTGTCCTTTTTTCTTCAGGGCAGCCAGCAGACCTCTCCACCTCTTCTCTCTCGCTGCATGAACTATGCTGTTTGTTTCTTCATCTATCTCCTTAGCGTTGCATGCAGTGTAATTCCCCAGCTACCTCTGCCTACCTTCAACTTTTCCCGATCTTTAAGAAAGACTAAAATGGTTGCAAGAGGAAAAGACTCCTGACTAAGGGAATCATGTTAAAAAGTTATACTTTTTTGTTTTATGAAATGGAAATATCATAGATTAATACTCAGTGGTTTTTTTTTTTTTTTTTTTTGGTTTGAATAAATGTACTACTATTTTTCTCCTTGTTCAAGAGTAGCCATGAAAGAATTATTAACTTACCTTCTTAGATCACTTTCCAGTAGTCTGAGATGTTTTGCTTGAAAAATGTAGGTGAAATTTTTTATGGCTTTTGATGTTGTTTATACTAAGCCTTCAGAAATGGGCTTTGATACCTATTTTGACATTTTTTTAGTATCAAAACTAATTTATGTTCATTTTTCTAAAACTTCAAAGCCTCTAGTTTCTGCAAATTGAGTTAGTAACTAAAAGAGGAAGTATCAGACATGCATATGTGAATTAATATTTAGAAGGCTTTGTCCTTCTAAATATTAACTTTCCTGCACTAAAGAGAAAGTGCAGGGAGAGAGGAGTAGGGAAGTGTCTGAAGCTAGTGTTCTGGGTGCACAGCAGGATGAAGGGGGAGGTTAAAGAAAGGATGGGAAATGGACATAGCAAACATTTCGAAAAAGATAAAGGATGTCTGCACGCAGTGCAATCATAGATGCATTTAAAATAAATCTGTTTAGCCACTTAAAAATTACATCTATTGATCTGTGAATAGCTAACTTAGATTGTCTCCTGGAAAAACACAAAAATGAGATCTTTAAGTCAGTGCTAGGGCTGTATCAGTATTAGAGAGAGGGGTACGGAATCACACTTGACCAGTGTGCATTTGACTAAAATAAGACACGGCCACTTCATGTAAAAGGACCTCCATGTATGTTTTGTCTGATTTTTTTTTTCAGTTTTTAGTGCTACTAAATACAGAACTCAATGAGAAAACTGCTATTATTATTATACTGCTATTATTATTATAAGGAAGACTTACTCCCTTCCTTGAATTTTTATATAATGTTATAGCCAGTAAGTCACATAAGTAAAAGGTTGCTGTTTTAGGAAAGCAACTTCAGATGAATGATATGTGACATGTATACTTGGTTTCAAGTCCAGAAATGAACTCAGTTTATGCTTGTTTATATGTGAGGCACTTTTGTAAGTGCGCTTGGCGTGTGCATATCACTGTGAGTTTCCAGAACTGATCACTGTAGCCCTTGCTGTCTCTGTTGCCTTTATTTCTTTTTCTGCTCTTTTTAACTTGAAAAAAATGTATGTAGCTAATTGTTTGATTAAATCGTACCTTGGAAAATTTTTGTCTTGCTATTTAAACAAAAGCAAATAAAATACCACAAAATATTTGTGTGTGTGTGTGTGTGTGTGTGTGTGTATCCCTCTGCTAACTTAAGATGTTTCCAACCTTTTGTTTTCTGCATGCTAACTTAGACACACAATCTAAGGTAATTTTGTAACAATAAAGATGGTTTTTATTGGGAACTTTACTATTGCATGCTTTATAAATTTAATTAATTCTCTTGCTATAAAAAAATGTTTACAAGTCTTTTTAAATATCTTGGCCATTGTTTATTTTTTCTTCTGATTCTTTTCTTTTCTGTGAGACCAGTAAACATCTACTCATGTAGCCCAGGATTCCATGTTAATTTTACCTTGTGCTTAGCTTATTGTATATCATGCTAACTTTAAAATTCTACTCTAGCATTTCATTTTAATTTTTGTGTTGTATGTGTGTCTCACGATAGATATCCTGTTATATGTAATTTTTAAATGTAGGCCTTGCCAGGCTTTTCTTTATCAACTTTAAAAGTATTTGTTAGACATTTTAAAAAATTAAACTATTGATGTAAAAATTCTTTTAGAAAGGCAGTCATTTAGTATTCTTTATGGTATTGGAATTAGCTGTAACTTTTTTCCTTGTATACATTTTTTGAAATATCACCATGTTAGCCAGGCGCAGTAGCACACGCCTTTGATCCCAGCACTCGGGAGGCTGAGGCAGGAGAATCATTGTGAGTTCAAGACTAGCCTGGGCTACAGAGTGAGTTTGAGGCCAGCCTGAACTACATAGTGAGACCTTGTCTCAAAAAATAGGGCCTGGGATTTAGCTTAGTGGTCTAAGCACCTGCCTGGCAGGTGCGAGGTTGTGAATTCGATCCCTGGTACCAAAAAAAAAAAAAAAAAAAAAAAAAGAAAGAAATATCACCATGCCTCTTTGGAGGCCCATCTTACTGGAGTTTGTGCCTTCTTTAGGTTTTCTTAATCTCATTTGAATTCAGAGTGCATGCTTTGATGCCTGTAGGTTAGCTGCTGAAGCACAGCTTCAGACAGAAGCTAAAGAAGGAAAAGAAACTGCAAGCAAGTTGGAAAAGGAGCCTTGTAAGAAATCACACCCTATTCTGTATGTGACCTCCAAAGCCACTCCAGAGACTCAGTGCCCTCAGCAGTAAAGACTTCTCTTTTACTACTTGCCAAAGGCCACTGTGAAGCCTAGTTAAGATTGTCATTATCTGAAGGACAATGTTAATGGGTGAAAATATTGTAATTAATATAAATCTATTGGCTGCATTGTATCTGGATTTTTAAAGTGGTGTGAATACTTAGCCTTCATTTGAAGCCATGTATTTGAGGAGAACATTGAAATTACTATATTTTCATATGTACTTTCTTATTTAGTTTTTCACTGTTGTAAAAATTGGTAATTTGATTTAAAAATATATATTGTAGCAGGATTTTGTCCATGTTTAAAGAACCTATATTCACTTTTGTATTCATATATATGATTCAGAGTTTGAAGTATATAAAACAAATAATGTAGAATAAAACAAAATTGCAATAATTTCTCCCCTTTGTATTTTTTTACTCTATAAAAATAGGATATTATCAAAAGAGAATATAGGAGGAAAAAACTTAAAAGAGTCTTAAACTTTCAATATATAATTATGTATATATATTTATATGATATATAATTATATTTCTCTAATTATGTTATATACATATATATTTTGAAATATATTTAATTCTAAACTTTCCAAATAAAGATTTTTTTTAATTTAAATGATTATACTTTGATCTGTAACTTAATTTCATATATATTTTCTAAAGGTGAGTGAATTAGCATTCTCCAGATAAGCAGAAGGAGGTTTTGTGTATATATAATATATAAATACATATATGTAATACATGTGTTATATATGAACATTTATATAAATAAAATTTTATATATAAAATACGTATAATATATACTTATATGAGAGATATGGTGATATCTATCTAAAGATAGATATACATAGAGAGAGACTTATTTTCAGTAGTTATTTCATATGATTTTGGAGACAAGTCTAAATCTACATGGCTATAGACTCGGAAAAGATGGTAACATAGCAGTTGAAGTCCAAAGGTCCTTTGTTGCAGAATTCTTTCTTGTACAAAGGAGATCATCTTTTGTTCTGTACAATATAGGACATCAACTGATTGTTGAAGTTCACCCATATTAGGAAGGACAATCTGTTTTATTCAAAGTCTATTAATTTTAATATTAATCTCATTCGTGGATACCCTCATAAAAATATCCAGAGTAATACTTGGACACTGTGGCCTGGGCAAATTGACATAAAATTAACCATCATCTGTACCAGTTAAATAAATCTACTGAAAGGTTAGGTAACAGAAAATTGCCTCTGACATCTCAATACATTAAATAATAGACAGTTTGTTTTAATTTGCTGCAAAAAGCATACTTAAGAAATTTAAAGCCATGTTAAATAACATCTCTTATAAAAAGTATCTTGAAAACACTAAACAATAATTTCGACCTGAGGATAACATCAAATAAATGATAGTATTCATGCTGTATATTGGAGAATGTAGATCAATTCCAACATTGAATTTTTTTTTTAAAGAGTACATATCAGAATAAAACCAAACAAAACAAACCAGTGTAAGAGATACAGGACTTCAAAACATATGAAATCAACAGTAGTTACCTTTTGATGTTTTCAAAATATACTATGTACTTCGTACATAGTATAAATCCAACAACAGAATAGAGTAGAAACAAAATGAATGCAATAAAATATTTCAAAACAAGCCAATAGTAAATCCAAAATTACTACCATAATATATCTTGCTATCCTTGAAATAGCTTCTGCCATGGGATTTGACATAATCCAACAAAACAAAAGAGAATAAAACCCAACCCAACAAAACAATGGAAATGGTATAGGACCTCAAAACAAGATCATAATCATTGATGGCTGCAACCCTCAGAAGGAGACACCCCCCCCCAGATGACACACTGCTTAGCGATATCCTCTAAACCCATGATCAGGCCACTGGCCCTAGACCTGCAATGTTAGTGGAGCACCAAAGGACCACAGGCATCCAATTGCATTTCACCTCGACAGCTATCATAACAGCTTGTGTTTCTCCGGATAAGCCGGTCCCTTACAGTGCATGTGGTGGGTGGGGAATGATACTTCTTGTTTGCCAGCCTGCACACCAGAAGGGGCTGGGGTCTGCCTGTTCCCTGTCTGGCCCATGCACTGCGCCAGTTCCCAGACTGGGCTTGTTTGCTGCTGCGGCCATTGTTCTCTCTAACCCCAGTCCATGAATGGCCTTCAAGGTCATTTTGGATTACCCCAACATTGAATTCCTGCTATGAGCTATCTACTGCCTGAAAAATAAGCCCTTTGAGTTCATGGTTTAATAGATCCATGTAGATAAGTAGTGGGAGTGGTGACATTACTAGTAATAGTTGTATCTAACATTTGCTAAAGTAATATGCCAGACACTCTTCTAAGGCCTTTTATATATTACTGCATTTAACCTGCTCAGCTATGAACTAGGTATTATATTTGTTTCCATTTTGAAGATGAGGAAAACAATACCCTAGAGCAGTTACGTGTCCAAGATCAAAAAATTATAAAGACCAAATTAAAGGGTAGATAGTAGGAAGTAAGGAGATAAGTCTCAGATGGGAAGACGATAGAGAAACAGGGAGGAGGGCAGGAAGGGGAAAGAGTAAAATAAGGAATCCAAATGTACTGTGAACATGTCCCAGCTCCACACAAGGAGTATAAACATGTACTGCAAACATGCACAAATAAAATAAATTTTTAAATAATGAAACAAATAGGAGTGATGGAGGTTGTGATGGAGTATACAGAGTGCTGTATGTAAGGACAGAGAGGGGAACAAGGAACTGCCTGTGGACATTACAGATTTTTATTATCTTTAAAATGAAATAGTTTGAGAATTTTCCTAAGACATAGAATGTAGAATTATAAATATAAGAAATAACTACTTAAAGAATAAAGGCATAAAACTTTCTCATTGGGCAAATGACTCAGTGACAATGTGGAAGAGTTTTGAATAGTGGTAATAGTAAATTAAATCTGAATAAAGATCTAACAGCAGCACAGTGAAGAGCTTTCTTTTGGAAATCTTGTGTTGTTTTTTGAGACCGGGTCTGTGCAGTTCAGGATGGGTTTGAACTCACTATGTAGTTCAGGCTGACCTCAGAATGACAGCGATCCTCCTGCCCCAGCCTCCCAAGTCCTGGAATTACTGGTGTGCATCACCACACCCAGCAACTTTTAGAAATCTTTTTGACTAAAGTTTCCACACATGTTTTAGCACACTAATCAGTTGAATTGAAGATTGAAGAAGCGGATTAGCCGAAGAACATATCTAGCTTCTGCTTTAAACATAGGGACTGAGGTTATTGTATTGAATCTTGAGTCCTCTAGCAATGTATTTGGAAAAATCACTGCAGTTGATGGGAAGCAAAATGGTGCCCTCTTGCAATTTATTTTTAATAAAAACAAAATTTGTAATGGAAAATGGATTTAGAAAAAGATAAGAATAGAGGTCACCCCTGACAGCTAGGAAGCAGAGAGAGAAGAGAGGAGTCAGGGATAAGAACACACCCTTCCAGGTCACACCCCCCCAGGGGTCCACCTCCAGCCAGGGCATACCTCCTAACCACATTCAGCGACTGAACCATTAGTGGATGAATTCACTGAGAAGTATAGTGTCTCTATGATTCATCACCATTCCAGCACATGAGCCTTTTGGGGGACATTTTAGATCTAAACCAGAACAGTAGGTTTATTTGTTATTTGTTATTGCCAGAATTTAGAAATGACCAAGATATCCTTCAGTAAGTGAATAAACGGATGTAACCATACAATGGAATATTATTCAGTGATAAAAATAAGTTACCAACCTACAATAAGACACTTAAATGCATATTGCTAAATGAAGGAAGGCTGTCTGATATTGCTATGTACTGCATGATTCTCAGTAAATTGCACTCTGGAAAAGTGAAAACTCAAGAAATAAGGGGAAGATCAGGAGTTGCCAGGAGCTGGAGAGTAAGGTGAGGATGGGGATAACTAGGTGAAGCACAGAATATTTTTAGGGTGGTGAAACTATTCTGTGTGATATTGTAGTGGTGGATACAGGACACCATGCATTAGTCAAAACTCAAGGGACTGCACAACACAAAAAAGAATCCCTAATATAAACTCCGGGCTTAATAGTAATGTATCATTGGCACATTAATTGTAACAACTGTACCACACTATTAGAACGTTTTAATAAGAGGAAAAAGTATGCCTGTATATGGGAACTCTATTTTCTGCTCAATTTTTCTGTAAATCCAAAACTGCTGTAAAAAAAATTATTAATTTAAAAATAGAAATAGTTTCATCATAACAAACAAGGAGAATTCGTAGATTGTAAAGCAAGGGGAAGAGAAGGGGAAATATGGTACTATCTTGAATATGGTCGTTCCTGCAAACTCCTACAGAATTAAATCCCCAAGTTTATGTTTACACTAGAAACTTAATTCGACCAAGGTGTTTAAAGATGAGGCATTTGGAGACTGATTAGAGTAAATGAGATCATGAGCATGGAGGCCCCATGATTGAATCCTGCTAGCTTTATAAGGAGGGGGGAGAGACTACACAGGTGTACAGATGCACACCTTCCCACCATGATGTGATGGGACCAAGGGGGACACTTGTCAGAAGCTGGGCATTGCTGTTTGGACTTTCAGCCTCCAAAACTGTGAGCAAAATAAGACTCTTTTCCATTATGAAGTAGTGTGCCTTGGGTATTTTGTCACACTTGTGAAAACTGGACTAATTTCATGTATGGTCCTAAAAGCAAATAAACCAAAATAGGAAATCTCAGAACTTCTCTCTTAAGCACCCCTGCTAACTAACAACAAATCTATATATTATTAAAGACTGTACTTTACTGCTCAGACAGAGGGAGTACTTTGTCACAAGGAACTTTATAAATATAACCCCCAAATTTCCATAATAGGAATACGTGAAAACAAATTAAAGTTTTAGAAAACTATTGTATAAAGGAAAAAAAAAAAAAACAGCAGGGCATGGTGGCACATGCCTTTAATCCCAGCACTCCAGAGGCTGAGGTAGGAAGAGCATTGTGAGTTTGAGGCCAGCCTGGGCTACAAGGTGAGTGCAAGGCCGGCCTGAGCTGCATAGTGCAACCCTGTCTCGAAAAACTAGGGCCGGGAGTTTGGCTCAGTGGCTTAAGCACCTGCCTGGCAGGCGCAAGGTTGTGAGTTCAATCCCCAGTGCCAAAAAAAAAAAGAAAAAGAAAAAAAGAAAAGAAACAAGGCATTTCAGTTAATAAACTTGACTCCCCTTACACACACACACTCACACAAAGTCATAAGAAGGAATAGTAAACTATATACAACACTCCAAAGTAGGAAAAATGAAAGCTACAGGTTGAATATTACTAATTTTATTTGATGGTTCCCTTTGCTCTTTGTCTTGCTGACTTGCCCTAGAATGAGGGTGTCAACTGTGATAGTTATAACAATTGTTCAGCTCAGTTCTATAATGCAGCTTTTGCAGTTACTTATTTCTGGAAATCCAGGCTGTTGCTTCAGCTCTCTCATCAATCCTGTGATCTGCTTGATATTCTGTAATACATAGCTTCCTACTTAAATTAGTCAGAGTAGATTCTGATCTCTGGACCGAACTAGCAGCACAGTAATCTTTTTAGAACAAAAACACATTAGGTCACTGGGGTTCAAATGCATAATAACTTACTGAACTGGACTTAGAAAGATTCATCAGAATAAGAATAATTCTCAGAAGGTACTTACTTACCTTATTGTGTACGTTGCTTCTTCAGTGGAACATCCAAGAATTCACCATGTCTGGCACTTGGGATAAAGGTGTGATCAGGACCTATTTCTGGTCCCACAGAGCACCTCTGACTTTAATTGTTCTTTTTGTTCCAGTGAATCCTCTAAGCCATAAGTCTACCATTTTTCTTCGTCCATCACAAAAGTCCTTGATTTTGTCCTTAACTAACTTAGATTCTAGCACTTTTGGGTGGGGGCGTGCCAGGGGTCAAACTCACAACCTCGCGCCTGCCAGGCAGGCACTTAGGCCACTGAGCTAAATCCCCGGCGATTCTACCATTTATAATTAAACCTCTTTATCTCTCTTCCTCTGAATTCCCCTGGAAAACTTCCAGTCTTCAGTTAAACCCAACTTGCTCTGCTGCTTCTCTGCTCCCATGATGATACATAGTTTGGATCTTAAATGTCTCTCAAATGCCCTTGTGTTAAAGGGTCGGTTCCCCAGATTGGAACTATTTGGAGGTGGTGGAGCCAAAAAAGATGAGACTTATTGGGAGGTCTCCCATTCATCATGGGGCAGGCCTTGAAATTTAGAGTAGGACCCAGCTCCTTCCTCTTCTTGTCTTTTGTTCCGAGCCAATAAGAGATCAGCTTTGTTCCACCAGACGCTCCCCACCATGCTGTGCTCCCTCACTACAGTTTCAAAAGCAAAGGGCCAAATGAACATGAACTGAAATCTCCAAAACTATGAGCCAAAGCAAACCTCCTCTCTTTACAAGACAATTTTCTCAGGTATTTGTTACAGTGGCAGAAAGCTGACCAACACATCCCTGGATATTTTTGAAAATTTATTGGACATATAGTCAGAATTAGGAAGAGAGGACTTCAAACGTTGGTACATTGTAGACTTCCCTTAGGTGAATTTAACACACAGCCAGAGTACATTATGTCTGATTCTTACCTCTACTAGAATGGCTTAAAATAGCAGAAGAAGACCATTCAATCATCTTATCTCTTTCACTTGAGTATTATGACCAATGAGGGCTTGTGTCCCAACTCCTCAAGGTGGCTTTCACTTCTCTTTCCTCACCTGCTTCCCCTCCTCAGCTTCAACTTCACATTTTATTAGACATTCACTGCATGTTTATGTGTATTAAATACTAACATTTTACATGCTTTTATATACTAATTCATTTAGTCTTAAGTCTGGAGTAGATGACACAAAAGAGCCATGTTCTTGATATGGAAACTTCAAGCCAGAAATGCAAAATTACTTACCCAAAATCACATGGCTAGTACTTGAAGCAATTTACATTTAAATCCAGAATCCATCTCTCACTCACCTTACAATATCACCTTTTATGGGATGCTGAAACAAAAAGAATAACTTTTGTCTCGTATCGCATTTCCTGACCCATCCGTTTCTGCACTCTCAAGCCTTCTTTCCCTCCATTTGCAGTGGGTGACTCTATTCTAGTCTGTGCATCCCTTTCCGTCTCGTGTATCTGTAATGACTCCCTCATATCTGTATCCTTTCCATCGGGCTAAAAATATACTCCAGTATCTCCTTTTGCTTTACTTAGTTCAGGTCTTCCAAGAAATAAATTCCAAGATAGGAGTTAGACATACAATTTTAAAAACTGTATTAGGAGAGACACCTATGAAGCAAAGCGGGAAGGAGACTGGAATTGCTGACAAATCATGATGTATATTTGACCCCTCTGATGAGGAGAAAGAAGGAAAAGAAGAAAGAAAGAAGGGACAGAGGGCTGCAACAGGAAGACCTGTAGGCAAACTGCCAGTTAGAGCAATTCTGTGTCACACAGAAACATCCAAACTTTGTATCACTGCCACCCTTCCTCACTCACTGGGAACTGCTCATGGGAAGTGTAACCTTGGTGCAAATGGAAAAGGATTTCAAAATGCAGTAATTGGGATCACTGGCAGTTTTGTTCCTCATAGAGGGAGATTTGTAGATCATAACTTCACGGTCACTACATCTCTCTTCATTCTGGGGTCCACTCCAGCTACTACTCCATTTGTTATAGTTGATATAAAAAAA
>RJWM01026053.1:0-28536 GCA_004363535.1 Dasyprocta punctata | reverse complement strand
CCAACCTACTATATGTCCGGTGCGAGTTCGTGTTCTCTAAAATCAAAGAATGAATTTTAGGAACAACAGAGGGTAAGAGCAGAATATATGTATTGAGAGAAAGAAAGCTTCTGTCTGAGGGACAGAAGGGGTCCCGAGTGGGTTGCCAAAGACTCTGTCTTTTCTAGTGACTTTTACAGAGTAAAACCATGATGGGGAAAACTGGGAACTCTCAAGGCAGATGGGCTTGAGGTGGGACAGAACTGTGGTCAACCAATAAGATTAATTGTTTAGGTAAAATTGACCAAATCAGGGACAAATGGGGAATTGAGTCATGTAGTAAGTGAGCATTCTTACAGATTAGGGGATTGGGATGGTAATTCCTGGCTTCTCAAGATGATCCATACCTAATCCCGAATGCTTATACTTAGGGTGTGGTTGCATTTGTTTTGCCTTTTGTCTTGAGATCTGGCCCACAGCAAGAGGTGTGTATCTCTTCCAAGGTCACAAGATATCTGGTCCTCTGCACCGGTTCCTTTGAGGTCCTAGCCCTGTCTGACTGCCTATAATATTTCTGTCTAACTCAGTTGCCTGTAACAATATTACCAGAAATTAACACAGAATAATTTCCTCTTTGGATTTCTTAGGCCAAATACTCCCATGTGATTTGCATTGATTAAGTCCCAAGAGCACCCTGTCCCCTATGCTTTTGGAAGTATCCACTACAGCAAATTACAGATAATTTTTCCTGATCTGCAGGTTAAAATATTGACAATACTCATTACTATTAGAAGCAAGTTTATATGTTTAAATCTTGCCAGGTTCAGCATAACCACTGACAATGATAAGTTGGGCTGATGAAAATCAATCAATACGATTTCCCACATTTCACTTCTGTAATGCTTCACAGAATTACAGGTGATTAACTGCAGAAGAATATGTTGGCAGTAAAAATTAGTGTTATCTGTGGCTCATGTTTATTGGTAATTTAATTCTTATAAGTCAAATTATTTTGACTTAATGTGACTCTAAATTATATTAAAACCACACAAACCAGAACCAAAATATTCATTAAGATGTAAAGCTCCAATATTCATGGTGAATACTTTCACTTAGATTTATCCTTTGTTGTACATGAGCTGTATTAACTATGGTTATGTCTGTCTAATCTAAAATATGAGAAAATATCTTTACCTTAGGTAAGGAAGGCCTCGGAGCTAGGGAATGCTCAGCATTTAGCATAACTGCTTTTAAAATTTTTATTTTATTTTATTTTTAGTTCATTTTAAAGAGACTAAAACCAAACAAAATAAAACAGAATAAAGCTAATCAGAACAGAACAATGAAAGTGACACAGGATTTCAAAGCAGGATAGCAGGAAATCAGTGATGGCTACCATGATGTCTCTTGCTTTCTTTAAAATCAACTGTCTGGAGGCTGATCTGGGATCAGTGAAATATCTGGGCAAGGCAAAAAACAGCACCCTCGACCCCCAGCAACCGCGACCCCAAACAACACACAGGCGCGCATGTGCGCACAAACCCGCGAGGCAGATCTGTGAGCCTGGTGAGTCAGCTTCCCAGCCGCGGTGAAGGACTCACAGCAGAATTCCTGCAGGGAGGCCCTGCGGGTGGGTGAGGGCGGGAGCCTCCCCTGAGCAGGCGCTCTGCAGACAGACAGGTTTGGGAAACGCCGCACATTCCACCGCTCTCGCTGTCTTATACCCCACTCTGAGTCGGATCCAGGCTGCCCATCATAAACCCACCTGAGCTCATGGTAGAAGACTGGCATCGGGTGTGGAGCTCAGCTCGCTCTTACGGCAGAAGAACTGAAGACAGCATCTTCCGATTGGTATTAGCGACGCGGGGCTCAGTGGCAGCTCTGCAGCGGTGTCCTGGATCTCCGAGGGTAGCGAGTCTCCATGACCGACCCTCACAGGCGGGGCCGCAGGCTCCCGCCTCAGAGCCACTGAGGACGTCTCCAGTGAAGGCAAACGGCCATCCCACTGCCCCAGTGCTTTCTGCTTGGCCCCTAGACCTCCTCCCCACATTTACTGCTGTGTGATGGGAACACAGACTGGGAAACGCTGAGCTCTGAGTTACAAATGCTAACAACTGAAAGCATCAGCACAGAACAAGAGAAGGAAATGCTAAGTGAGAACCAGAGTTAAACTCCCCATGAGCTGCTAGTGTCCTCTGTACAGGGATGGTGATATCCATTCAAATCTGTCATTTGAGTCCTCAATTCCCTCAGGGTGGAAAAGGAACTGGTTCAGAAGTGAGGACTCATGAATTCCCTGAGACCCTCCGAGCCAACTGCCTTTGGACAATTAACTTCCCAATTAGAATCTCATTTTTCTCAATAGTAAAATCAGAGAATTTAAGGAAATGGTCCTGATTGTCCTTTCTAGGAGATTCCATCTCAACTCTTACACTGGGAGAAAAGAATAGGATCTGCCTGCCAAGACTTTTCTTTATGACCAACTTTTCTGGAATACAAAATGAATGATGAATAAACAGAAATCCTATTATACAACCATAGGTGGGACAAGTGACTCTTAATTTTCATTTCTCTGGCAATTTTGTTTAAAGATTGAGAGTTATGGGATGCAACTTGGAATAAACTAAATTTTGATACACAGTTTTTTGTCATTCCAGAGGTTTTTCTTTTTTAAAGAACAATCCAGAAAATTTCAGCAGCCAGATCTCTAATTAAAGCCAAAGGGCAATTTTAAAGCTAGTTCTTTTAATTAATTGTCCTTTGGGTTGTACATTCTATGACTATGTTCTTCTTGGTTATTAAATATGTACAATTTGCACTTCAAAAAAATCAAGATGTCATTGAAACAGTTGATATAAATGAAGTTAACCCAAAAATACAGAGGAATGTAACAGGGCAAAATATTTCACAAAAAGTCTATGTATTTTATACAGATCCATCTTTTCCTTTAATAGAGAATAAAATTAATTGGCTAAAGAAAACTGAAAACTGCTAGGGAAATAAAATCATCATCTGGTACTATACAACGCTAATAGTTGTTTTTCTGTAATTCTTATTAATTGGGTTCTGCAATTAAATAATAATTTAGAGATTGAAGGCTTACAGTCATTTGTAAATTGCATCCCATTTATATGAAATAAGCAACTGTTTGAATCAGTCTCAAAATTGATTCCAAATTATCTTAAGATGCATTTCCATATTGAACCATTCTATTTTTTAATAGCCATTTGCCATAGTCAGCTCAGATATAAATGGTACACATTTGGTTAGAAACAGAAATTAAGGTCTTGGAAATGGAAACAAATGTAGGACTCTTCCCCACAGGCATACTAGGCAAAATGCTGCGGTCTCCTCCCGTCACATCCAACCTATTGCAGGATTCTGCCTGCCTTTGGAACTGCTGTGGAGTTCTTTAGAACTTCCTGCTGTCTAGGCTGCCCTCCAGACACCAATGAAATCGGGCTCTGTGGATGAGGAATACAGCTGTCAGTTCCCGGGAGACTAATATGCAGCCCAATGCAAACAACTATGGCCTAGGTAGTACATTTCCAAGCAAACTGGCTGCACTGTATTGGCTTAAATTTAACAGCATGAACCACATCTGTAGCTATTTTTCAACTCCTCTGGAGAAAACTGTTTAACAGAAATGAAACCACTGCTTTAAGAAAGTCAAGTAAAATGTATGAAGCTGCTAACAAGACCTGGTATTGATCACTTTGGATAACCTGCTCAGTTCATATGGCCCTCCACTCATCCCCAGAAGGGGGTCCTGGTGGCCACTGGATCAAACTGGGCCAGTTGGAACCCTGGCTCTGGGATTTTGAATTGAAAGTGAGAATTAGAATTTCTGTAGGGTTGGATGTGTAGGCTGTGCAAGTGGCAGAGTGTTCTGGCAGGTAGCCTGAGTTGAGAAAATTAAGGAGGAAGAGAGAATCAACAGCAAGATGAATCAGAGAGGAGGGGCAGAAACACTTCTGGACTCCCAGGACAGACACCTGCTGCTTCTCCTGGGGTATAGCCCTCTGCATGTGGTACACGGTCCCTGCCTCTTTAGCACTATCTCACCCTCTCTCTGTGTGGGATGGTAGACAAATAGGCCCACCAACTTCTTGCTGCTTGAGCAGAGACGTGGGGCAGAAAAAGGTGGTGTCATTTTGGTGACCACTGATTGACATGAGAAACTGGTAATTGTTGCTACAGGAATCCCTGGAGCTGCCCTGATTCATTTGTCTCCCAGAGCCTGGCTTTTCAGTCACTCTTTGAATTCTGAGTGTCTTTTGCTTGTAATTGAAGAATCCTGACAGAATTCAAGAAGCCTCTATATTTCTTGAAGTCCCAGTTCACATCCATTTGGGGCTGTGTAGCTTCCCGTTTCGGGGTTCATGAGGCACTGTGGTACCTTTTTTTTTCCCCACAAGCTAGCTCATGGTGTTTTTGATTTGAACCTGTAAGTTTTAACTAATACCGAATTTAATCACCTCTCCTATTACGTGGGTGGTTGTGAGACTATTTAAAGCAGGAATAAGGCTTTTCCACCCCTACTATAGCCTTCAAGGTCATGATCAAGATAACCTCAATTCTTTTTATTATTTTGCCTGCTTTGTGAAGCCTTACTTTTTCATTTGGTAAGTATGAAGATATTGGAGAGAAATTCATAACAAAAGTATACTTTGTGAACAACAGGATTAAAAGCTTATCAAATACAAACATGATACTAAATAATGTATGATCCTTTGAACAGAAGCCCAAATCTTTTCATGAAAAAAAGAGCTTATTTCCTCTATCAAGCAACATTAAATGAAATTACAGTACTACCATGAAATCCAACTGTACACCAATAATTTTTCATTTCCAATGGTACTGTTCTTTATTAAAAATCTTTATTAAATAACAAAATATGCCAACTAATATAATAATTACTGCCTTGAACTCAATATTAATCTACTTGGCACACAATTCAAGGCTGGCTGTGCTAATGCAGGAAGCATGCAAGTTTTGCCCTGCCAAGCACTGAGCAGAGCGGCTCTGACGTAACCTGGAAGGCCAAAGAGAGCCTCCTGGCGTTCTCCGGCCAGGTCACAGGAGTGGGGAGGCGTAGCGGGTTCGAATGGTGCCTTCTTATTAAATCTGCACCCACGGAGCTAGATTACTAGAATTCAACAATAATTGGTAAAAGATTAAAAAGAGAAAAGCAAAGTACAATGTTAAGCTGCTTAAGTGATTAACAATGTTGTGATCTTTAGCAAATTCTGGATAAATGAAAATGAAATGAGAACAGAGCCAATAAAATGTGATCATAAAGTTTGATTGCTTCCTGCTTTTTTTTCTGAGTCTAGGAAAACACAACAATCAGGAATACTCTGGTAAAGAGTAGGATGAATAAAATGAAGCAGTTTAAAGGCTTTTTTTCATCAGACTTTATTTTTAATACAAATATATCATAGAATAAAAGGTTCCCAGATATCTTTTGAACAAGAATACATTTTCTGTGGTATATCAGGCCATCATTTACACATTAACACTGCAAAAAATTTGAGTGAATAACTTATTTACATAAAATATGAAATAAAATTATATGCAGCATGAGAATGAAAACAAGTAAGAACCAATTTGAAGTCCTAAAATTTTGCCTCTATTAATTCCTTCAGATTCAAAATCACACACATCTACAAAAAGAACGGAAGGATTCTCAGCACTCACCATTATTTATAAAGTGAACTAATTTCTCTCCGCTCTGTTTGGTTTGGGGCACACCCTCCACACAGCGTGCGGTGCCTCCTTAGGAGACTGGGCTGCCGTCCTGGGCACGTGGGTAGTGGCTGCTCTGCCCCGGAAGGAGGCGTCACACCAGTTCATAGTATTTGCCAGTCTGGGGGTCAAAGTAACAGTTCAGACAGGGGTCATACAGCAGAGTCAGCACTTCCTCGTGCTCTTCCACACTCAGGTCTTCTTCACCTGTGGGGGAGGGGGCCACAGAGACATTAGCCACCAGCCTGGCCCGGAATTCCCAAGCTGTGACACAAGCAGGGTGATGGTGATGGGTCAGGGACCACTGTCTCTCTGGGGGGTCCTCTTTACGCAGGTGAAGGTCAGTCTGAAAACGGGGAACACGCTGGAAGTGACGAGACTCAACACAGGCTGTGCACAGCTCAGAGGCCCCACCAGGGTCCCGAGGGCCAGCTTTGCAATAAAGGTTAAGAGAAACAGCATGGAGGAGTGGAGGGGAGGGTCGGGAGGAGGAGACAGGGCCGGAGGACTGGAGAGCCGGGCTTGTTCAGATCAGGGAATCTGGGGCAGAATTCAAAACTTAACTATCACAGTTCTAACTACACGGGCAGAGCTGTAACAAGTACAAAGCAGCACAAATTAAAAGACAAGGTAACCAGTCTTCATTCACACATCCTAAAAAGGCTACCAAACAAACAATGTCACTTACGAATATAAGATAAAGCACAGAACATATATAGAAAACTGCATATTAGGAGATCTGTAGTTTTATTAGTGGCAAAAGTTCTAGGTTTGCTGGGGATGTAAACATGGCGTAATTTTCTTAAAGCAGCCATTGAAATGGCTTGCATAAAGAGAAATTCCACTGGCTAAGTCACTAACAGAGTTTCTAATAAGTGGCATGAAATTGAAAGAAAAAAATGTTTTACAAGGATGCTTTCTGAGCACTTTTACGTGCCCAGTGCTAAGTACTTTGGCATCTGGGAGTGGGTCCTTCATCAGCATAAACTACTAAGGACCAAGGCAACCGACCATCTAGGGTCACCTTCTCAGGGGCCTGGGCAAGGGGCATGAGCGTGGCTTGGTAAATAACAGAGGCTCAGTAAAAGCTGGTGGTGAACAGAAGCGTCAGTGCTGAGAGTCAGGGAAGGCGGTGGAGGCAGGAGCCCACTTCACCCTGCCAAAATTAACCGTGACCTGGTCCACGGTCACGGGTAGGACACTTTGGTCCAAGCGAGGGGTGCCCCAATGGTCAGTGGGGTTTGAAACCACACCATAGCTATTCTTCTGTCCACCTGTCTTGCAACCATCTGAAACGTATAACGAGATCCTTCCATAAGCTAGCCACGGAGTGGGGTGCCAGGGGACGTAAGGGCAGTAAGAAGCAGGTGCTCTCGGCAGGGAGCACGCGGTGAGGTGGGCTGGCTGTGCTGTCGGCCGACGCTCAGGAGCCGGGGCAGTGCCGGTCAGCCTCAGTGCCGCTCGGCAGAGGAATGAGCATGTCTGTCTCTGGGCTGGTCAGCAGCCGCGACGGTTTAGAGAGCGCTTTCTCATTAGGCCCTCACGGTCCTGCGGCACAGGCAGGTACCATCTTGCCTGCTTCACGGACGGGAGAACCAGGGTCTGCAAAGGGAAGCTGCTGACCGAGGTCACCTGGCGAAGTGTCAGGCAGGGCAGAATTTCCAGACTCAAACTTAGCATTCTTTCTGGTATGCCCCGAAAACTGAGAGGCTACTAACCTGAGCTGGCTCTAGCGCCATGGCTTCCTATATAATAAGCAAACTGAAGCCAACTCAATGCAAACAGTAAAACAAAACATAACCCCAATCAGTCTGGAACTGGCAAAGTAACCGCTAAGCAGGGACTTTCCAGTTTAATCATCAAATACATTTTCTTGGTCTAGCTTCTGAGAAAATGTTATGAAAGTTCCACTCTGGTTCCCCCTCATGAAAGTCCAGTTGCTGACCACTTCAGGACTTGTCTGCCCAAATAAACTCGTAAGATGTGGACGGACTTAAGCCGGCCGTCTAACACCACGCTGGGTGTCTCTGTGCAGGGGGTGGTACTAACACATTTAACTGGGGAGCTACTACGTTACAGGGATTTAAACAGAAGAAATAGTAATAAAAAACCATCAGACTTGAAAACAGAAGAAGTTTGATTTCTCAAGCTTCAGGAACTACTGGTGAGCATGACAGAGCCCACATGGGAGGGCCGGGCAGAGAGCTCCGGGCGCCTGGAGGAGCCTCGGGGGGCAGACCTGTAAGGGTCAGGCGTGAGGGGCATGTGAGAGTGGCTCAGAGGCTGGCTGGCCCTAGGGGCAGGCGGCAGGGCTCCAGGGCACAAGCCAAGGAACCCATATACGGGTTCCAGCGCCACCAAGACACCTCTGTGCGTGCGAGCTGCCCCGTGGCGAATGGAAGGCGGCCTCTGTCAAGCAGCCCCGTGCGGGCGGGCGTGTGCACGCGAGCCGGCAGAGGCCCAGGCCGGAGGCCAGTCCTAGCGGTTCCTTGGGTGCCTCCAGTGCGCCTCTGCAACCCTTGGCCACAGTGTTTTGCGTCTTTGTGGTATGGCGGGACTTTGCCAAGGACCATGTGGGATTAATAGCAGGAGCTGACCTGGGCATCTGCAGTTTCTAATGAAGAACAGGAAGCGGGAGAGGGAGAGCGGGCCTTTCTTTTTCTTCTGTGTTGCTTTACAAGTGGTTCCCACGGCCCTGACTCTACCTTCCTCTAAGGGGGAGAGGATGAAGAAATGTCTTTTTTTTTTGATGGTATTGGGTTCTGAACCCAGGGCCTCGCACTGGCACTGACGGAGCTACGATCTCAGTCCTTTTCATTTTATTTTGAGGCATAATCTTGCTAAGTTGCAAAGGCTGGGCTTGAACTTGTAACCCTCCTGCCTCCAACTGCAGATCAGATGGGGTTACGGGTGAGTGCTGTCAGGCCCAGCAGGAAGAACTGTGTCTCGCCTGGTCGTTCCCCACTGAAGATGCCCGACTTCCTCCAGTCGGCTCTCACATCGGGTAGGCGTGCGTGTCCTTCACCGTAGATAGTCAACCTGCCGCCCTGTAACACCGGGGCTACTTGGGATGACGGAGCAAAACTGGCTTATCGGGAAGCCTGCCACTGTGCCTGCTACATGACTGAGCTGGGTTCAGCCTAGCTGTAGACGTGACACACACACGACACACAAGCAGCTGCTAAAGACTGATCAGTTAATCTGGCAGTGGCTACTGCAGAGGGGCTAAGAGCACCCATGGACTCCAGAGCCCAGACGCCCTGCGGAGGGCAGGGAGCGTAGCTGTTGACCGCCTGCATGACTGTCGCAGGCTGCAGGTCAGTGCACCTCCATGGACCTTTGTTTCCCTGTTTATTAAATGCAATTACCATGCCTGTTTCATGGGGTTGTATGGAAGATTAAATTGGATATGCTGCTATGCATAGCACAGTGGACACAGTAGTTGTTCAATTAATGATGCTATCACCATTAAGGATAATAATACTGAAATAAATCATGAACGATAAACTATAACTTTTTTTTTAGTTATTCAGAAGTATTGGTGCAGTTTAAAGTCTGTACTCACTAGTATGACATTTAGACAATGAAGTCAGGCAATCTTGGGTCCAAATCCCAGTTCTACCACAGTGGGTACTCAGGAAGTCTTGGTATAATCATCATGGGAAATGTGGGCTATCAGCACTAGTCACGAAAGGCGTGTGCTCATTTATACCACATTCCCTACCTCAGGCTCTCAGTTTTTACTACTGAAAGAAAAAAATAGTGGATTTGAATAAAACTAGAAGTTCCCAACTGGTCTTATGAAGGACACTGATGAATTCATCTTTGCATAAAAAGAGTCTGAGGCCAGGGATACAGCTCGGTGGGGAGCGCACTGCGAGTCCCTGGTTCAGTTCTTAGTATCACAAAACAAAAGCAAAAACTGGCCTTAATCAAAAAATCTTGTTTGTTTCAAAAATTAAATCTAACTTTTTCCATTAGGTGTAACATCAAAATGAGGCACAACTGAGGCCAGTGACCCCAAGTGACGCTCTCAGAGGGCTGCCACTTGATTTCTTGTCTTTATTTCATCAACACACTAGGGGAACTGACTGGACACAGAAGAATTATGCACCCTATAACTGTTTAGTGTCTTCTGTGCCTGTATGTTACAAAAAGATAAAATTTTAAGCTGGTGCTATTAAATTAGAAAGCTCAATATACTTCACAACAGTGAGGAATCTTTCAAGATGAAAATAACCATTGTAATGGGCCACGGGTCTTTATCACCCAGCTGCAAAGGGATCAAGGCGAATCCAATTTATCAGCAGAGGTTGTGCTGTGTAATGCATACAAACCGGAGCAGGACCTGCTATATAAATGCATCTGCTCCAACACACATTGCTATAGAACTGGAGCCTCATGCATTCTAACCATGGGGATGAAGATCGCTTTTGGAGATTTTAGTACCAAAGCTTTAAATGGATGAATTTAAAAACTACCAACAATGACATTCATACAAAAATTGAGTGAGATTGTATATAATTTTACATCGAAATAAGTGCTTTAAACTTACATAAAAGGTTTTGTTTTCATTGTAACTTAATTTTCAATGCCTCCAACATACATCATTTTGTGATTGTAATCCCTATGTAATGAAATTATAATATCACTAAGCCATTACCACTATGATGTCAAGCGTTGGGAAATGTTTTGAAAGGTAATTATCCTGCATGGCTATGGGATAATTTTCAATTATATTCTTGGATAGTGTAGAGTTTGTTTTTCCTCAAAATGCTAAATTGCTCCATTTAAAGGCTGGCTACAGAAATCCTAAAAGGACAAATTAACAAATAAAACCAATTTCTGCTACCAGAGCTGAGAGCATCTGGACAGGGGTCCAAATGACATTCTTACTCTTCTCTCTATAATAAAGCCATTCCAGGAAATAGAATTACCTTTCAGATAATAATCTATCTACAAACTTTGAGCCTCCTCCACTTTGAAATTGGTTAACAGCAGTAACAGGATCAAAACCGACTGAGCCAGACCAAATACAGCAATACTGCCCGTCCTCCCCTCGATTAGATCAGCTCAGATGAATCACCCTCTCACTTCACCTTTGCGTGCCATTAATGTAAATGTTTAATCATCTAATATTCAATGCATTGTAACTGTAGATAACAGGAAACCTATACATGTGAGCTAAGTCTTCAGGCTTGCAAATAAACAATGTGACACCAGTTTATCAGATTTAAAATCTCTGAATCAAGATACTCTACTTGACTTTCGATTTTCTGACTCTGCCATCTAGAATATTTTTAAAGTTAATGCATTTTATCTCCTATGGATCTTAAGGACTGATTGAGTATATTTTTATGTGCATACTAATATACTATTGTTTAAACAATTCAACAGTGAGGGATTGCCGTGTGGCAGAGTCAGCCTGAAGATCAATAAAGATGACACGTGAAGTAAGATTCTGCCGAGCACAGCACTAGGTGCCTGCAAACCCTACTTACATTATTCCTCCAAGTAGGGCAAAATTAACTTGCACTAAAATCTGGCAAATCTACCTGAACTGCTGAATTTTGGTTTTTGGCAGACTGGTGCCTTCAAATAGGAAAAAGCTGAATGACCACCAGTGGATTAGAAATGTTGAAAAGATGCTTTGTTCTATGAGAAAGCTAAATTGCTTTTGGAAGGCAAATAACATGCTGTGCTTGGAGTTCTGGTATCATTTGTAGGAAACGGTGTTTACCGTATTTGGAAGACACCATTTAAGGATCATAGTTAAGGATCTAATGATTATTTAGGGGTTAAAGCAATTTTGTTCTTTCGAGGTAGTCTCTCCTTACACATATGCAGTGACACAAATGTGTGCTTGTGAATGTGTGCTTTACAACTCTGAATGCATTTTGTCACACACGAAGGGAGGACTAGCCATGCCACTGCGCACTGAGGCTCTAAGGGTGCCAAGAGCCTGATTTCAGGCCAGATGTCACTACTGAACTACAGGAAAATGCACCCCAATTCCTGCAAGGGAAGCTGGGCCAAGACCCCTTCTGGCTTGCATGTGGGGGTAAATAGGTGTAGATGGTTCTAAAGGAAAGAAGAGAGAGCCTCAGAGCCCAGCAGGTTTCCAGTATACCAGCGCTCACTCCTAGTGCTCCAGAGCAGAAGGCACCACTCTACGCTCACCAGGGCGCAGATTTACAGCCCAGGAGACAGCCCCTGCCCTGATAGGTAGTAATGGGAAATCTCTCTGTGCCTCAAGTTTAAGCAGGGGCCAGAGGCAACCTGCTGTCTCCCAGGGGCAGGGGTGGGGGCTGTGCACTTGAGAGCCCCCTGAAGACAGGCAGTTACTACAGGAACAGGAGTTGAGGTGGGGGCACTATGGGGCCAAGCAGAGGGCTAAGGAGAGTACTCTGTAATCCAGGGAACTTCAAGAAAAGAGGAATTCCCAAATCGAAGATGTCAGACTAGACTTCTCATCTGTGTGTTTCTGACTGACCACGTGGGAATTCTGTGGTGACCAGGCGGGGCGGGAGTGAGGGGTGCAGACACGGGTCGCATAGGCCTGTGGCAGTGCCCTGCGCCCGCGCACTCGGTGGGTCTGCGGCTCAGGACAGCTCCTTCGCCTCTCTAACATGGAGTCGCGACCCTGCCCCACGCAGGACGAAACTGGGAGAAGTCGTCAGGGTGCAGTGCACAGAAAACCCCACGTGCAGCGCGGGGCACAGTGGGGCTTAGTACCGCTAGCTGGTCATGACTTCCACATCACCAACTCTGCTCTTTGGGGGAAGCTCTGCTTTGCAACCTAAATAAATCTTTAAGGTACAAAGAAGATTCAAAGAGTGGCTCAAATCATCTTCATGTTTCCAATGGCTGCAGACTCATTCACTAATCAGTTACTGACGGAGAGTGTACTAGGTCTTTAACACCACACTTGGCTGTCCTGGGGGCACCACAGATGCTCAAAGAAGCTTAACTTTTACTTTTTAAAATTATTTTTTATTTTATTAGACATAATTTCCAGTTCATGCAGTTTAAAATCATCTTGGGGAGTGGTTCCATGCACATACCATAGCTTGTTTCTTTCTTTGCTTTTTAATTTCCTATCTCTCCCCCCTCCAATTCTCCTACCCCAAGTTTCATTCTTGTTGATATTATTAATCACAGCTCAGGTTATGGCATATAATGTTTACATTAATTGAGGTTACTGGGTTCCTGTACATGGCATACACTCACTTACTTCCCCTTTCCTTCCTCCTCACTCTGCATGCTTTTTGCCTTGGACCACTTCGCTACTGCAAGGAATTCAACTCCTTGTCCCCTTCTACCCATCCCTTACTATCCTCTTTGTACTTTCCCTCACTCAAATGTCAGCTACTACATGGTATATAAGCTTGTGTGTCTGGTTTATTACACTCAACATTATATTTTCCAGATGCATCCATTTCCCACAAACGTCCTGAATCTGTCGTTCTTTATAGCAGGGTAGTATTCCACTATATACAGATAACACATTTTCTCTGTCCAATCATCTGTCGATGGGTATACAGGTGTTTTCAGGATTTAGCTATTACAATTTGTGCTGCTATAAACACTGGCAGGCATGCATCACTGTAGTATGATGACTTTAGCTCTTAGGGGAAGATGCCTAGTGTGGTGATACCTGGGCCATGTGGAATTTCTAATTTTAGTTCTCTGAGAAATTTCCATACAGATTTCCATAATGGTTGTACTAGCTGACATTCCCAGTAACGGTGAAGGAGAGTCCCCTTTTCACCACAGCCTCATCAGCATTTGTTATTGTTTGATTTCTTAATGATTGCCTTTCTGGAGGAAGATGGAATCTTAGCATTTGTTTTAATTTTAATGGCCAGAGATTCTGAATATTTTTTCATATATTTATTAACTATTTGTATTTCTTCCTGTGTGAAGTGTCTTTTCATTTCTCTTGTCCATTTCTTGACTGGATCTTTAATTTTAGGTAGCTTAACTTTTTTGAGTTCTTTGTATATTGTAGATATTAGTCCTATGTTTGAGGAGTAGCTGGCAAAAAATTTTTTCCTCATTCTGTAGGCTGTCTCTTTGTTCTACTGATTATTTTGCTGTACAAAAGCTGTGTAGTCTGACATAATCTCATTTGTTGATTTTTGCTGTTATTTCTTGTGCAACTGAGGTTCTGTTTAGAAAATCTTTCCCTACAGCTGTGTCTTCAAGTGTTTTACCTATTTTATCTTCTAGTACGTTTGTTTTTATCTTTGATTTATTTTGATTTTAATTTAGTATATGGTGAGAAATAAAGGTCCAGTTTCAATCTTCTACACACAGATAACCAGTCTTCTCAACCCCCCGCGTTGAACAGGCTACCGTATCTTCAACATATGCTTTTGGCTTTTTTGTCAAAGATCAAATAGCTGAATGTGTCTGTGGAAGTTTCTGTATCCTCAATTCTGTTCCATTGCTCCATATACCTGCTTTTGTTCCAGTACCATGCTGTTTTTATTACCATTGCTTTGTAGTATAGCTTAGAGTCAGTTTTATGGCTTCTATCTAGATGTTTGCCCAAAGTCTCATGCAGTCACAGGTAGGGCTTTCTGGCAGGGGTGGCAGCCTAGATAGAATATAAGGAACAGAAAAGAGGGCTGCGCTTTCACTGCTGCTTGTTGCTGCGGCTACTTCACCGCTTCCTGCCTTCTGCCTGTTTGCTCTGTGTTGTCATCCTGTTTTGGAGTCAACCAACTATAAACTAAAACCTCTACAATCTGTGAGCTACAATAAACTTTTCCTCCTCTAACTTTGGGTGTTGGGTATTTTGTATCAGGAATGAGAAAAAGTAACTAAGACAGTTAGGTATTGCTATACCCCCTGCTTCATTCTTATGGCCCAAAATTGCTTTTGGCTATTCTGGATCTCTTCTGGTTCCATAAAAATTTTAGGGTTGCTTTTCTAGATCTGTAAAAGTATGCTGCTGGAATTTTGATTGAGACTGTACTGAATCTGTATAATAGTTCAGGAGTATGGCCATTATGATGATATTGATTCTGCCTATCCAGAAGCAGGAGACATTTTTCCATTTTCTGATGTTCTTTTCAATTTCTTTCTTCAGAGTACTATAGTTTTCTTTGTGGAGGCTTTTCACTTCCTTGATTAGGTTAATTCCTAGGTATTTCTCTTTTCTTGAAGATACTATAGATGGTATTTTATAATTCCCTTCTCATCCTATTCAATTGGTGTACACAAATGCTAATGATTTTTGTGTGTTGACCTTGTATCTTTGTTACATTGCTGAAGTTCATTATTAATTCTAAGGGTTTTTTAGTGGAGTTCTTTGGGTCGTCTATGTAGAGTATCATGTCATATGCAAATAATGATAATTTGTGTTCTTTCTTTCCTATATCCCCTTTATTTCTTTCTCTTGTCTAATTTCTCTGGTTAATATTTCAAGTACTATGTTGAACAGAAGAGGTAATAGGGGTATCATTGTCTTTTTAAAAATTTAAGAGAAAAAAGACACAGAAAAAAAAACAAAAAGCAAAAAGACAAACAACAACAACAACAAACCCAATATAGGTTTCTTTTCTTTCTTTCTTTTTTTATGTCTTTTTGAGACAGGGTTTCACTATGTAGTTCAGGCTGGTCTTGAACTCACTTGTAGCCCAGGTTGGCCTCAAACTCCACAGTGATCCTCTGGCCTCAACCTCCCGAGTGCTAGGATTACAGGCATGAGCCACCATGCCCAGCTCAACAGTACAGGTTTTCAAAATAAGATGACAAGAATTTAACAATGGTTGTAATATTGCATATTGTTACCTTCAAAAAGGTTCCTTATATTACCAGATATAGACATATAAAATTGATCTAATCATATGAGTATTAAGTGTTCTTTTCCAGGAACTAATACAATTAGTAGTATAGTTATCTTAGCTATTTTATGTGTATACATACAAATTTCTGTCTTTTTCATTTTCTCTTCTTTCTTTCCTTCTTTTCTCTATCCCATTTAATTTTCCTTTTTGAACAGCTTCTTACCCTTCTAGTGTAGATTTTGTATTGTATTTGTTCTTTCAGTTTCTTACACTAGGGAGACCATATGGTATTTACACATGTGAGTTTGATTTATCTCACTTATGAGTATGATCTCAAGTCTTGTCCATTTACTTATAAAAGCCTCAATGCAATCTTTCTTTTTAGCTGAGTAGTACTCCATTGTATAAAAATACCACATCTTTTTTATCCATTCTTCAATTGATGAACACTTGGGTTGTTTCCAAGATTTGGCTATTACAAATTGTGCTGCCATAAACATGGGTGCACATGTATCACTGTGGTATGATGTTTTCAATTCTTCTGCAAAAATGCCCAGAAGCAGGATAGCTGGGTCAAATCGAACCTCTAATCCTAGCTTCTTGAGGAATCTCCACACTGATTTCCACAGTGGTTGCACCAGTCTACACTCTCACCAACAGTGGAGAAGAGTTCCTTTTCCCCACAGCCCTCCATCACTTGTTATTGGTTGATTTCTTGATCTTTCTGCAGATGAAATCTCAGTGTTGTTTTAATTTGCATTTCTCAAATTATTAATGATGCTGAACATTTTTTCATATATTTATTTGCCATTTGTATTTCTTCATCTGAGAAGCGTGTATTCATCTCAGATGCCTGCTTTTGGAGTAGGTATCCTTGTCTTGTTCCTGATTTTAGGGGGAATGCTTTTAGTTTTTCCCCATTTAGTATGATGCTGGCTATTGGCTTGTCATTTATAGCTTTTATCATATTCAGTTACAGTCTGTATTGGGTTATATACTATGTACCCCCAAGTCCTCATATACTTTTGATGGGGCTGAGTTATTGGTTTGTTACTGGCTTGTTGTCTGGAGTGGGGACTGACAATGTGAGTGCTGCACCTGCCCAGGGCTGGAGCAGACATAAAGTGTAAAGGAAGGCGGGTCTTCCTCTTGCTCTCTTCTGTCCGCCCTCTCTTTTGCCAGAGCGCCTTACTGCTTGTGGCCGCCATGAACGGTAGACCCGCCACGCCATGCTGCCTTGGAGCCAGCTAAGTATGGACTGAAACTCCTGAGAAACTGTAAGAAATAAACCTTTCCTTCCCTAGTTTTGGGCATCAGGTATTTTGTCTCGGCAACGAGTAAAAAGTAACCAAGACACAGTCCTTCTACATCCATTTCATGAAGTGAGACTTTTAGTCTCAGAGTATTAGGCAATGTCAAGTGATTGTGTGGCAGTAACAGGAAGACCTTAAAAGGCTTCCTCCACTGGAGTAGGGCAGCAGCCAGGCTGGGGAGCTGTGAGGAGCCAGGAGGCTTTTGTAAATTCTTTGCTAGTAATTTGGATATTAAATCTGAAAAATAAGCGTCTCCTACCCATTTATATCTCATGGGAGACTAATCAATGTTACAGAGGAATATCCTGTACCACACTGGCATACAGAAAGTACAAGAACATAGTTTTATGAGACCACACTGGAATGCTTTCCTCACGCAAGATCTGTGTGAACGGCAGGCGAGCACTGCAGGCTGGAGGGAGAGGTCGTTATTATTCCAATTCTGAGCTGCCAGGCATGAATAATTTAAGGGTCGTATCTGTAAAGGAACAAATGTCAAGAACAAATAGACAGCTATTCTTCGAGCAAGGTACGGTTCATTTTCAAAAGGTCAGTTTCATAGTTTTCTTGAGTAAGTTCTGAAATCTTAACTTTCCATTTTTGCATTTCACATGAGCTGCAGGAAAACACAGTTTTAGTAAGTGTGAAGGGCACCCAGGCTTGTGGTAATTGATATTCAGAAGTATATTACAGCCCTGGGGAACCGTGAGAGCCGAGGGCTCCTCCACACAGTCGGATCTGCGTGCAGGGCCATTCCTTCCGGCTGCTCGGCTCACAGGAAGGTGGCATTTATACACCTGAGATGTTGTGGCCCAGCAGCAGCTGGCTGTGGCGCAAACTGCTCCTGAATGGAGTGGGGAGGGGAGCCTCTGGCTCGCGCCAGATGTAACTCATGGATTTTGTTTTGTATGGCCCAGGTAACTACTGTGTAATGCTGCGCTGGGCAGGCCATCCTGGCTCACTGTGAAGAGGCAGTCATGCCTTCCGGGCCTCTGCAGTCCTGATGGAGGCGTGGGGTGAAGCACATCACGTTCCTGCTGCGAGGAGCAGTGGACAGTACCGGACATGGGGGTAATGACATGGTCACACCTCAGTAGGCTACTGTGAGGCTTAAAGTGCTCTGGTAGGTCCAGAAAACAGAGAGATGAGACAAGCATTAGCTATTGCTTCTATCCTAGAAATCCAAAGATGGGTGCTCCCCTTTCCTGTGAACGAGCCCTCACAACCACACTCACACACCAGTGAAGTGTCGCAGCAGAAACGCCTGGTTCCAAAGCTCACCCCCTCTGACTGGCCCCAGACCAAGGGCGAGTCCTTCACCTCGTCAGCTGGAACCACGCTAGTGTTGTTAACTGGCTCATCACAGCCCAGGGGCAGCATTCAGAGCGCCAAGCTCCCCCGAAGCCAGCGCAGCTCTGCTTTTATCTCTTCCACACTTTGGGATTCCATATGAGATTTCATTTGAAGTAGTAAGTTTTTACTGCTTATAAATAAAGTTCAAGAGCCAGTGCCTAAGGTGATCTATAACTTTTGGTTGCTAGAGTATACAGATTTCGGTAGTCTTGTGTTTGTATATACCAAATATACAAAAACAAAACACCCCAAAACAACTCTCCCCAAGCTGCTTGAAAACACCACCCCTGAAGAAACAACACCCACAAAAACTGAAATGAACATTAGATTTTCAATACGGTTTGTGGTTTTTATAAGAAATGACTAGTTTAAGAACATTTCTCACCCTCCTTCCTTCCCTTTATACCTGTTTGTCTTTTTCGGAGAATTGAGAGAATCTAATACATGCCAGAAGCTACGTAGAGATCGAGAACCAGGAGTGAACCAACTGCAAAGTCTCTGTTCTGCAGCACTCTAGGCCTGCTTAGGAAGAATGACAGCAAACAAGCACACCAGGATGAAAACGGAAAGCATCACTCGTGGAGCGGGAACCTGGTGGGTGGTGTCTGACCCTCAGGTAAGGCTCCCGGGGAGGCCGGGCCCAGGCTGGCACTCCACCTGGGGAGCCTCTGCTCTATTTCCTGCCCCGCTGGCCTTGCCTTCCTGTCATTTCCGACAAGCGTGTGCAGGACGCCAGGCAGGCCCAGGCCTGCAGCAGTGACAGGGGGCTCCTTTCCTTTTTAAGGACTTAGTCTTGGAATGTTTTGATCTGCACACCAGAAACTCTCAATGGAAAATTATTTTGCCAGTTCCTCACTTCATATATCACTTTTTGAGCAGGCAATCTATGTACCTGGGTCAAAATCCCGAGAGTATAAAAAGCAGGTGGCTTGGCTCTGGAACCAGGAGGCTTGGGTTCAAGTTCTAGATCTGCCACTAAATTGTGTGACCTTGGGCAAGTTATTTAAGAATGCTGTGCCTCAGTTTCCTCAGCCGTTACATAGGCACGCACACCCGCGCAGGCTAACCCGCACAGGCACATGGTATGTTCCTTATGGTGACGGTGGGAGGGCTGAACTGAAGAACTCAGTAGACTTTTGGGCTAAAACAGCAAACGCCAAATGAATGGCACCACGTGACCGAAACCCCAGAGGACCCTCAACTGCCACAACCGTGCCTCCCTCCCCCGATGACAGAAACTGGGAACACCGGCTCATTGTTCTTCTCCGACAAACACTTTACAGGAACAGATGACAGCCCTACCTTGGAGTATGAGTAAGTACTAACTAGGAACTCTTAACTCTTTTGGCTAACCTTTACTGTTACCATGTAAAAGTTAACCAAACAGGAAACAGTAACTTTTTTTTCTTTTTTCTTTTATTGCTATGCTTTAGATATACATAGCAATAACATTCACCCTAAGGAATTTGTACCTGTTCATAGTATATCTTGTTTCTTTTTTTCCCATTCCTCTCCCTCCTTTTTGCCCCTCTTCTGGCTTTGTTTCCATCTCTCCTTCTATTCTTTCTTGTCACTTCTCCCCTTCTCTTGTTCTCCTTCTCATATAAACATTTTCCTCCCATTTCTCAGTATCTGTTGCAAGCTTTGGTCCTTACTTATAATTTCTTTTTCTCACACCAGACAGTGCTATTTATACATATGTGTCTGATTTGTTTCAGTTAAGAGTATGGTCTCAAGGTGCATCCATTTACCTGGAAATATCTCAACCTTATACTTCTTTATGGCAGACTAGTACTCCATTGTATTAAAAAAAAACCCCACCTCTTCTTTATCCATCATTTTAGTTACTTTTCTCTCATTACTGAGACAAAATACCTGACACCCAGAGTTAAGGGAGGAAAGTTTAGCTCACAGTTTGTGGAGGCCTCAATCTATATTTTGCTGGGGCCAAGTCAGGGTGGCAGGGCAGAGGGGCAACAGCTGATGGTGGCAGAGGATAGCAAAAGCAACGACGGAGAGAGAGACAGGCCTTTTTATGTCCCTTACACTATACCGGTCTATTGGGATTAGGGAGGTGCCAATCTAACCAGTGGACTGATCCAGCAATCACCTGCCCTTAATCCCAGCATGGTATTACAAATCAATTAAGCACTCTAGATTCAGCCACCTCTGAAAAAACCCTAAGATCACATGAAGTTTTGGGGAAACATCTAGACACAAACCGTAACTTCCATTCATTGGTTGATGAGCATTTGTTCTGTTTAGAAGATTTAGTTATTACAAACTCTGCTGCTATGAACATGGGTGTCCATATATCACTGTGGGGTGAGGCTTTTAATTCTTTCGGGAAGATACCAAGAAGAGGAATCGCTGGGTCCAGTGGTACCTCCAGTCATAGTTTTTTGAAGAATCTCCACACTGATTTTGAAGAATCTCCACAGTGGTTGCACCAGTCTACACTCCCAACAATGGAGAACGGTTCATTTTTATCTAAAGCCCCAACAGCATTTGTTATTGGTTAATTTTTTGATAATAGCCATTCATTCTGGGGTGAGATGGAATCTCAGTGTTGTTCAAATTTGCATCTCTTGAATGATCAGTGATTTTGAACATTTTTTCATATATTTATTTGCCACTTGTGTTTCTTCATCTGATAAGTGTCTATTCATTTCAGAGTCTCATTTTTGGACTGGGTCTTCAAATTTGCAGGGTGTGCTTTTTTTTAAAATTCTTTATATATTCTAGATACTAGTCCTTTGCCTGATGAACAGCTGGAAAAAAAATTTTCCAACAGTGTGGGCTTTCTCTTCACTCTATTGGTGGTTTCTTTTGCTGTGCAAAAGCTTTTTAATAAGATGAGATCCCAGTTGTTGGTTCTTTGTGATAGTTTCTGTGCGATCAGGTTTTGTTCATAGAGTCTTTGCCTATATCTATGTCTTCAAGAGTTCTACTTATTCTATTTTCCAGAAGATTAAATGTTTCTGTTTTCATACTTAGATCTTTGATCCATTTTGATTTTAGTTTAGTGTATGGTGAAAGATATAAGTCTAGTTTTAATCTTCAGCATGTGGAAAGCCAGTTTCCCGAGCACCATTTATTAAAGAGGCTGTCTTTCTTTCAGTGAAGGTATTTGGCTCCTTTGTCAGAGATAAGGTGGCTGAGTGTGTCTGGAGTTGTTTCTGTGCCTTCTAATCTGTTCCACTGATCCTCAGGTCTGTCTTTATTTTGCTAATAGCATGGCTTTTTTTTTTAAATTATCACAGTACCTTTTTAGTACAGTTTCAGATCAGAGATTATGATGCCTCCTGCCTTGCCTTTGTTGCCCAGAATTTTTTTTTTTCAGAATTGCTTTTGCTATTTCTAGGTCTCTTCTGGTCCCACATGAATTTTAGGATTGTGTTCTTCAATTCTGCGAGATATGCTATTGGAATTTTGATCGGAATTGCATTAAACCTGTGTAACAGTTTTGGAACTATGCCCATTTTCACTACATTGGTTCTCTTCACACAAGAACAAGGGCCATCTTTCCATTTTCTGATATCCTCTTCCATCTCCTTTTCAGAGTACTGTAGTTTTCAATGTAGAGGTCTTTCACTTCCTTTGTCAGATTGATTCCTAGATATTTCATTTTTTTTTTTGGCTGCTATTGGGAAAGATGTTGCAGGAAACAGTAATTTTCATTAATTAACTGCAAACCTCTGAAGCATATCAGAAAAGGAGGAGGGGAGCAGATAGGAGACACTAGTGCGTGGTGGTATTCATTAACTGCAAACCACTCAGGCATTGGTAGGAGCAGAAGTTGATCAAACCGAGGGTAGCTCTAGTGAACAACGGCCAGCACATTTCTACAGTCTCCTGAATTTAATTTGTTGATTTGCTCTCATGGAAGTTCTGTTTACCTTCAGCATAATGGAGTTCCTGCTGTCAGAACTGGACTTTCAGTGGTGACTTTAAGATGCCCTGCCAGCCACTTCTCACTACTATTTATCTCGGTTGTCTTTGCTCAAGGATTGTGCCCCTGGTTCCTGTGGTTTTCTTAGGATGCTTAAAATAGTGTATTATTTGTTCCCACACAGCAAGGTCTCCACCTGACAGGCAAGATTCTATTTTTCTGTCATAAGTAATTATAAATGTACACCTCCAAAAAGATTCTCGATTTGAGGGGCATCATCTATTTTGGACAGTAAATCACAGAGACATCTCCATTCCTTCACCAGCCAAAATGTATAACTCAGATATATGACTCTTACTCTGAATTCTCTAGGCCTGAAGAAAAATGGAATGCTGTACTTTCTCCCTGGGGTAGTTAGGAGGAAAAAAAAAAAAAGAAAAAAAAAAGAAAAGAAAAGAAAAGAAAAATAAAACAAGAAACCGGGCACTTTGCTGGAGCAATTGATACTGGTTCACCTCACCTCTACTTTTCAAACTTCCAATAGAGTGCTTTCATCTTCAAAATTCAACCCAGAAAACTGTCTCGGCGAGTGGCGCTCTGCGGTTATCCGTCCCTCCAGTTATGCACATGCGGTCACTGCCACCCTCCATCTCAACCCCTCTGCTTCACTGGAGGTTCTTCTACTTCTCGCCTCCGCTGTGTCCCAACAGTCACACTCCTTTCTTGCAGCCAGAAGCCAACAGCCCACCCACATGGTCCTCACGGGCAGCTCCACCCCGGCCACCGCCAAGCACTTACACTCCCCTCATCTGCAGGGCTTCGTGTCAGCCTCTGCCTTAGCAGAAAGGCTGCGTCTCTGCTAAGGAGAACACGTACGGGCACATGTGGGTTAAGGGTGAGGACACACTCTGAGCAGTGCAATGTTAGGCGAACTCGTCGTTGTGATCACAGAGTGGGCCGATGCAAACCTACACAGTCCAGGTCAGTTACTCGGTGTGACCTCTCGATCCATCAAAGGACACGGTAAATGGGGTGCTGCTGGTGGGATCACATGCATACCGTTTTACAGTGAACTGGTTTTTAACAAAAGTTGAAAGAGTATATTCTAACAATAAAAAGTAAATTCATAAACCAGTACCAAGGCTGTCTGTAGCTATCAGGTGGTGCTATGTACCATCATAATTACAAGTCCTGCATTTTCCTGCGACCAGCACCACTGCAGATGTACAGACAATGTGCCATGCTAGGACGTTAGGATGGCTCTGATGATCGGGCCCCAGACGACAGGAATTTTTAATGCCATTATCATCTTATGTGAGTACAGCTTATGGATGACTAAAGCATCGTGCAGACCACGACCTTAAGCTGGTGACGCTGGAGTAGTCAGGCCCCTCTGTCATCCCAGCCACAGCTAGTACTTGGTAGACACTACTGTAAGTGCTTCACACACAGTACCTCATGGGACCTCCACAAGAAAGTATCAGGTGGGGACTATCTGTTATTAGTTATTTCGCAGATGTGGTAACTAAAATTGATAAAAGTCACGTTGTGGGCATGATAGATCTGGAATTCAGATGAAGGTCAACTGAATAGCAAAGCCATGCGCTTATGCCTTAAACAATTATTTTCTTTGGGATTAGCCTTTGGAAGAACAGGGACAATTTCTCTCTATATCCTGTTTAGTTGTAAAGAACCTATCACCCTAAAACATGGAGCACGGGTTACCTCGTTTTGGGTGTATAAGTCTAAATGAAAACAATGGCATTTCAAAGTGACTGATTTTCTTTATAGAAAAGTATTTTTTGAAGCATAGAATTTTTCGCATTCCCACCTTGAGCACTCAGACTTCCAGAGGAGTCCAGGTGTGGCTCTGATGGCTGGTGACCGGGAGGAACGATGGGTGGGCTCAGCACACTCAGCCAGTCGCTGCGAGAGAAAACAAGAGGAGGAGGTGAGTGAGCAACAGGTCTACAATTCCATATGTAGATTTCATGCTTGGTCTGGATTTTCAGTTCTCTTAAGTTTCCACAAAGAGACATGTTTTCATCCTTCATATTTCAGAAAAATAAGATGTCCAGATATTAACATACAGTTTTATAAACTGGCTAATACGGCGTCAATTACTTTATTAACCAGTTATTTGACAAATATATTGACTAGGTTATGACTTTTCTGCTCAAGAGTTTATTATTCCCATTAAAGTGTAACACAGTTTTTCTCACATAAGAAAATTATTTCAGTGACTTAGAAGAAACACAGCATGGTAAGAAGGCATGATAAAAATCACATGTCACATGTCACATGTCATGGATGACAACATTTCCCATATGACCCAAAACAGAATTTGGTCTAGGAGAGGTCATGGAGTCACCATGATGGTGGGGTCGGTGTGCTTTGCCTCAGGGCTGCAGAGATGCTGAAGGCAGGCGCGAGAGGAGGCGGTCAGCCCGAGCCACGGCGATGCGGGGCAAAGCCACGCCCGCACCCCGTCCCTCCTACACCCCCTCCCTCTGCTCAGACCTCCGACTTCATCTTGCAGTCCCTGTACTTTTCTTCCTGCTCCACACATTCCCAGTCTCCTGCTCCCATCAGTACAGACCTGGGTGGCTACAGTTCAAGTTGGTAACATCCGGAAAGCCCGGGTCACTGTGCGCCTCACCTCAGGCCCGTCTTATCCCTAAACTTACTCTCGACTACCTTGGGGGGAGGCCGGGCAGGTCAGAGAAAGTCCAGGGTTTCCCGCTGTGAATTCTGTTTCTTTTATTGATGTTGACACCCTGCATCGTTTGCCCTTTTTCTCCTTGACTGAACAGGTTCTTTCTAGCTTTCTGGTTTTCACACTGGGTGTCTATGCTGGGAGTCTCCCAACCGACAGCCGAGAGCACAGCCCTCCAAGCCAGGCCCGGCTCCCTGTTCCTGAAGAAAGGAGCTGGCCAAGTCACTCAGCACTGCCAATCCTCATATGCAAAGCGGAGATAACGGGAGCGCCTCAGAGTGTGTTTGGCAGGAGTAAATAAAAAAGAAGTGGATGCGCTATAAAGAAGGATCAGTTTGAGTCATTTGTAGGAAAACAGTACTTTGACTAAACAATGCTAAGTAAAATAAGTGAGACACAGAAGATTAAGTACTGCATGGATTCTTTTATACGAAAGACCTAAAATATAAGTGCTTTCAGGAGCAAAACAAAAATAGATAGTAGGGCACATGTAATACATTAACTGTGTTATTCTATTATTTTGTTATAAAATTTTGCTTTACCCTTTTTCCATAAAAACATAGACGGTAGGAAACAGGAAGACAGACTTTGTGAAGACAGGAAGGGCCCTGGGGATGGGGAAGGACGGAAGGGAAGAGGGAAGTAAAAAGGGTCAAGATGCGCTATGTATTTGTATCAATTCCCCACAAGGATGAGCTTAATTTGTATCATGACTTACACCAATAAAAATTTTTTACAGAGTGTGAAAAACATTTGGCATGAATCCAGCCACAGTTAGCATCCCAGGAATTTCAGCTGTGCCGCTCTCATCTTCATTATCAACCAGGATCATGGGGTGGCTCCACTTACATGGCAAACCAGGCGGGAATCTGATTTTGTTGGAATTAAACCAGTAAAGGATGATGGAGTGATTTCTAGCTTACACAGCTGAGGTTTTTCTTGTAAGCCACTCATTCCTCTGGTACAAAGGATTTTAAAGTAAAAACTGACTCGGTTCCTATCTGAGTCATCACTGGGTGACGGCTGGTGGGATGAGGGAGGTGGGTGTGCTGCGTGACTGAATTTAACAGCAACACGTTAAGGACAGCACAGAGGATTTGCCGCAGCCTTCCAAGCTGATGGGGCATTTTCTGATAAGCACCATTGATTTAGTCTACTTACATGTAGCAGACCAAAAAATCCCCATGTCACAAAAAATTACAAGGTCACATACAAATTATCAGCCAGGAATGACCGTCACTCGCCGAGAGTGATGAAGAGCAGGGACAAACAGGAAAAAGTTACGCTACGACCTGACGGCACCCCAGCTCGGGGTCAGACGGTGTCCACAACGGGGTGGGAGCTCTGACTCCGAGTCCATGGAATTGGAGAAATACAGGTGGCAAACTGTTGCATGCATGTTTCAAAAACCAAGATACTGACTTCTTAGGCCAATGATCTGATTAATGTTATTCTCTCCTAGCAGTAACTATGGACAGCCTAGGGTTCTTTTTGTAATCGAAACAAGGTCAGATTTATAGAAAAGCCACAAGAAGACTACAAAGAAGTCCTGTACATCCTATACCCCCGGATGCCCCAATTTTAACTTTTATCATATTTGCTATCAATCGATAGGGTTTGTAAACTATGTCCCAGGGCCAAGTATGGTCATTGCCTGCTTTTACAGAGCCTGTAAACTAACTTCACAATTTACACCTTTAAATGATTAAATGTTTAACATAGTATTTCATGACACAGGAAAATTATATGAACTTCCAATTTCGGTGTGCACAATAAAGTTTTACTGGAACACTGCCATGCTCCTTTGTTCCTACTTTGTCTACGCCTGCTTTTGTGCTACTATGGGAAGGTTGATTATTATCTGGTCCTTTACAGGAAATGCTTGATGGCCCTTGATCTCTAGCAATATTGACTCCTCCAACGCACACACTCATTGTCTTCTTTCCTCTTTCCATTTCTGTAAGTCCCTTCTGTCAGTGAGGAACGTGGCTCCTGTTATCCTCAATATATTTACTGATTTCCTGAATTACAGAAAAAGCCCAAAGTAGTTTCAGAATTGCTAAACAAAACAAAGAAACAAAAAGTCCATTAACACAAAATAGAAATGAAAACAAATAGCACACTCCAAACCTATTCTTTAGAGTTCTCTGTTGTTGCTGTTGTTAGTCAAAATATTGTTCATAATTTGCTTTGGTGAGTTCTCCCTCATCTTCCGTGTTGTCATATGCATTTGAAACACAGTCATATGCATTTGTTTGTATTATGTTTTGGGTAATTTTCTTCCATTCTTACTGATTTCTATTATTTTTAATTGTTGAATATATAAAAGATTAGCATATTAAAAATAAAAAATAGAAAAGTAAGACAATTGGTTGTGGTGCTGTTCTTTGTTTCATTTTGCAAAAAACAAATGTGTACAGGTCTATTTTAATAAATCCCCCCTTTTATCCAAAAGGTAGCCTTCTGTAGTCACTCTTCTGTTGTTGTGTTTTCAGGTTCCAGTGTATCCTGGAACTCATTCCCCACCAGTTCCCAGACAGCCTCCCCATTCTTAGTTACAGCTGCTTAATGCCCCACTCTGTGGATTTACCATCATTTAATTTTCCACTGCCATCTATTTGGACATATTTTCAATATTTTGTTATTACGGCAATTAACATTTCAATGAGTAATCTTTGACATGTCTGTTTTTATACACTTGGTGTGCACCTTCAAGGTAAAGTCTTTGAAGTGGAGTCCTGCGACGACAGGGAAATGCATACTCAGTTTTGTTAGATATCGACAAATTCCCTCGCCAAGGCAGTGCTGTATCCACTTTCTCACCAGCAGTGGATGAGTGTGGTGGCTCCCGGAGAGCAAAGTCACAAGTCTGTCAAGCTTTGAAATGATCCCCAGCCTGCCACATGAGAACGAGCGTCATAAAGTAGTTTTGATTTGGATTTGTTGTTGCTACGAGTGGAATGACTTATGTTAAGTCCATTTACACAATATATATACATATCCGCACCACACATGTTAACCAATGTCTTTTGCCCCTTCTATCATACCATCTCTTTCCCTCACTTCGTCATTTTTGTTTATGGTGTTTTCTTTGCCATACAAGTTTTTTATTTTTATGTGGTCAAATGTATCAATCATTTTTTTTTTTATTGCTTAGTAACTCAGGTCATAGTTAGCCTCTCTCTCCAACTTGATTTTATAGAAATTTATCTGTGTTTTCTTCTAGTTATTTTCCTGAGTTTTAATATATGGGATTTAAGCCTGGTGTGGTGGCGCACGCCTTTAATCTCAGCACTCAGGAGGCTGAGGTAGGAGGAGCATTGTGAGTTCGAGGCCGGCTTGGGCTACAACGTGAGTGTAAGGCCGGCCTGAGCTACACAGGTGACCCTGCCTCAAAAAACCAGGGCCGGGAGTTTGGCTCAGTGACTTAAGCGGCAGTCTGACAGGCGCGAGGTTGTGAGTTCAATCAAAAAGGAAAAAAAAAAAATGGGATTTAGATTTCTGATCCATTTATTTTAGTGTATGATGTGAATTTATTCTGGTGTAAAGTGTACCTAATTTTCTTCTTTCTTTTCTTTTGTTTCCTTTCTTTTTTTCAGATAGGTTTTTTTTTTTTTTTTGTACTGGGAATCAAATTCAGGACCTCACACTTGCAGGCAGGTGCTATGCCGCTGAGCTATATCCCTGGCCTCTGAGATAGGTTCTTGTTAAGTAGTTCAGGCTGGCCTTGAACTTTCA
>RJWM01026052.1:0-28565 GCA_004363535.1 Dasyprocta punctata | reverse complement strand
CCATATAAAATTGCTATTTTTGTAGGTAAAATAATACCCTGAATTATGCCAATTTTACATAGCTAACACTAAGCAACAGGCCCATCTTTTAGCTTAACTGCCTCATTTCCATATTCTGGCAACAGTTTCTGATTATATGTAGTCATTATTCACATTCAAATGCATGATGGTTACTTAAATTCTTAGATGCTGCTTATAATTAAGTGCTTTCCTTTTTCTTGTAATATTAGTAGGTCTTTGTTTCCTGTAATCTTAGTGCCTCCCATCGGACTGCCTTTAACAATCAGTTCTTTGCAAAGAAGTTCTCTTTTTTTTTAATAGGTAAACTATGTTTAGGTCACTCTAATTTGAACACATTCTATATCTTCCTGAAAATATACAGTCGCCCATACTCAGGGTACACCGATAGTGCACTGGCATCCAGGGTACACTGATACTGCGTATTCTGCCATGTCTGTGAGCTAGGTAGATTTTTTTTAAAAAATTCTACTAGTGTTCATTGATTGTCTATTAAATGTTATACATAAAATAACAATGTTGACTGTTAGAACCCATTGAAATGATCTGACTACACTATGTACACAGTGTGTGCAAGTCCCACCTATACCTGCTTAGGAAACATAATTTTAAAAAGTGGAAGCTGGGCGCAGTTGTGTTTGCCTATAGTCCCAGTGATTTCAGAGGCTGAGGCAAGAGAGTGACTTGAGCCCAAGAGTTCAAACCTAGCACAGGCAACATAGTGAAACCCCATTTTAAAGCACAACAAATAGGAAAAAAATTGGACTAGGAAAGACAGGAGTGACTAAAGCCACATTAAAGATGTTGAGGAAAACAAAGAGGATGTACAATTCATTTTGATTAATGTGCATTGAGTATCCATTTATCCACCCTCTGTCCATTCCAGAGTATTCCTGAAGACTTTATCTCAAGGAAAGTAGCACTATGCCAGGTAAACAACAACTTATCTCTAGTGTAATGTATAATAAATAAATTTGAGAGTATTCAGCTCCAAGATAAAATATAAAGTCATGAATATCTTTCCCAAAAACTCATAGGTCAGGAAAGATGAAGGATAACCTTCTAAATCTGCCTACTCAAAACTTCTAAACCAGATTACAAAGCTATGCCCACCTGAACCCTTAATGGATGAGGATTTCATTTCTAAGGCTGCAATAACTTCATTTGTGGCCAAGTCTCAGCTTTAGAAGCAGACAGATTACCAAAGATATTCTGGAGATCAGTACGAAGCACATCCCACTTAAACCAATTATGCTGAAATTGTCAGACTGCAAATGACAGCCAATTCCACACATTTCTTTTCCTCCTCCAAACTGACCTAACCACAGTGATAGAAATGGAGTAAGAAAGGTGACATTACATATTATTCCTCTGCTAAATGTAAGCCATTGATGGATACCTTACAAACAAAATTCTGTGGGTCACATGAAGAAGCTCGGTAAGTGTGATTTTAGGAAAAATGTGTTGAGTGAAAACGTGGATTTAATAATTAAAATTGTACTTTCATGACTATTTCCTGTTTATCTTTATCTTACTGATGCCTTTTTAGAGGAAATATAGCATTCAAGTTTAAGCAGTATATTTAATCTTTCATTCCCTCTTGCCATTTCATTTATAAAAGTAGATGACAAAATAGATCATGGGACAGAAGCAGTGCACAATTTACAAATGTCTCACTTTTGTACCACTTTTAACTCACAGTTTCTGAATGGCAGGCTACAATATACACAAAAGGAAATAGTTTAATAAACACAATAACTATTTCATACTTCCTTCACCGTAAAATCTGTTATAAGGGAAATTCATGAGCTTTTTCTAAGAGCATTCTTTATAGTGTTTGCATACTAATAAGGCCTAATCTTTTGGAAAACAAGTAAAGGACAATTTAATAAGGTCATCATTTTGGTCTAATGATGCTTAAAGCAGTTTTAGCAATCTGCTCATGATAAAAGGTAGCCACCCAGACACAGCCAATTATGCATTCGTGTGGCAGATGAAATCTTTAATAATGAATCTGATTAACATTCAATAATAAACATACAGGCTGAGAAAATGAGTGAGCTAACCTCCCGCAAACATCAACAACTAAGGCTTTGTTCAGATTGAGGTCAGACTGGTATTCCAGAAAGGCGCATTAAAGATAAAAGTTTATCAAACCTGTTACCGGGGAGTCACCTAAAAACTCAGCAAAATCCCTGTTATATAAAGGTTACCTTTTTAGTGGCAAGTTTGTCTGATCAGTTATGAAAATAACAAGCCAAACATTTTCATAGGTTCCATACATTTAATTTTGACAGTAGCTTTAAATTAATTTGATTTCATCACCAAACGCTGAGAGCTTGATAAAATGTGCCACAGCCTCAGCAGTTCTGTTGCTTAAGTTTTTCTACCAGTGACCATTTGTGAGCTTCGCTTATACCTGTGCTCCTAGAGCAATTTGTATCTGATGGGGTTTAGAATTGTTCCTTACATAAATAAGCATTACTTAATAAAGTATGGAAGTGGTAAGACAAGAACATCATATATTGTATTTTAAACACCACTTTTATTGAAGTGTAGCCAACATTTAGAAAAGTATAGTAGTAATAAATTAAGAACTCAATGGATTCTCACAAAGTGGGCTTCTCTATTAACCCATAACCAGATAAAAAAGAACATCAAGAAACAATACCCCTGAAGCCCATCCAGTCACTAGCTCACTAACCTGACTGCAATCTTGTCTCTTCTAGAACTCACGTCACTTTTTCCTCAATATTGAGAAAGTCATCAACATTTTGGAGTGCAGTCACCACTCTTTGTGCAAATATACAACCATTTATATATTTGGTGTACTGTTGATAAGATTGTGGATTATGTATAATTCTGCTGCCGTATTCACTTTATAGCTACTATGAGTTGTGTACCCACAAACAATTTGCACATCTTCTAAGAAAATGTGAATGTATTTCTGTTAGGTGTGTATCCAGGAATATTGCTGGGGCACAGGATCTATCCATGTCCAATTTTAGTATCCCAGAGTGGTTACATCAAGTCACATTACCAATAGCAGCGCAATGAGCATTCTGGCTGTTCTACATTCTCATGACTCTTTAGCATTTAGTGGTGTTGCGTTGTGCTTTTAATTTGTATTTCCCCCATGACTGAGGTTGAGTATTTGCTCATACACATTTATTGGCCATTTGAATATCATTTATGGTGAATGCCATTCCTGTCTTTGGCTCCTATTTTGTGTCCCAACATAAGCTGTACTGTCTCCCGAATAAAGTTAAATCAAGCAGTAAGTAAATAAAATTTAAGATTTTATTCTATTTTAGAAATTTGATAGGAATTGAAATACACCTATGTATACATTTCTCATATTAGATAAAGAGATATTCCTTCTAAAAGAACTCTGCCTAATAATTCAATATGGGGTGATAGAACTGTGATATCACTACTTTGTAAAACTTAGTGAATCATGACCTTAGAAACTGAGCATCAATGGATGTTAACATCATCAGATGTTACATGCTTCTTGAAGAAAGAACAAAATGCCATTTATGAAGTATTGCCAAAGTCAAACCTGAATTTGGAATAGCCTCCATGTGCAACTGTCAATTTATGGAAAACAGAGGAGTCTGCGGAGCTTGTTAAATCGCTCTACAGAGCAACAAGCAGCCAGACCCAGACTGTCAGGAAGTCTACAGTACAGCAGTCTGCCTCACCTGCAGCTTCACTTTCATCATTTCAGTTACTAGAGACCAATGATGGTCATAAAATATTAAAATGTAAATTATATAAATAAACAATTAATAATATTTTAATTGCATATCATTCTGAGTCATGTAATGAAATCTCACACAGATTCATTACCTGTGAACCATCTCCTTCCTTTACCCAGTATATTCATGCTGTATGTGCTATCTACCCTTTAGTCACTAAGAACCACAGTAGGACAATCTTCATTTAATCAGCTTTTACCCTGAATATGTGACAGGGAATAAAGATCAATCAGAATATTGCAGTCTTATTAGGACAAAGAGTCACAGATTGAGTTTAGGATTCTTAGAGTGACTAGAAATTGAGGGAGGAAATCTTGAGTATGAAAATGACAAAAGAGTCAGGCATGGTGGCTCACACCTGTAATTCCAGCACTCAGGAGGCAGAGGCAGGAGGATCCTTGTGAGTTTGAGGCCAACCTGGGGTACATAGTGAGCTGAAGACCAGCCTAGGCTACAAAGTGAGACACTGTCTCAAACAAAAGAAAACAAAACAAAACAAAACAACAACAAAGAAAATGACAAAAGAGAGAGAACCCCCAAAATGGACAAAAATCGCTCAAATTCTTGGGTGACTCTTGAACTATTGCACATGTTTAAAACAGGTCTCTAACTGCTCCATGGAAAGCAGCAGCTGTAAGGTAGAAGGACCTAAATAGGGAGTTCAGCTGCTCCTTGATGCTGGGAAAACCTTTTGGGGTTCAAGCCCCACTAAAGTAGAAGGATACCTGGGATTTTTTTAAAAGCTCACACATAAAGACCAAATCACAGGACAAGAGGGAAACCAAACTAGAAGCATCCTAACAAAGTGGGAAACCAAACCACCACAAGATTAGTTATCCTCCATTAATTTAGCTGCCTTTCAGAATAAAATTAAGCATTCTTCAGAGGAAGATAGCAGAATTTAGAGCCTCTATATGACCCTAATCTTTTAGTATATAGTAAAAATCAGATTAAAAACAAACAAACATGAAAATGAGACTCAACATAAAAAATCAATTGGCCTGGTGTAGTAGTGCACGCCTGTAATCCCAGTACTTAGGAGGCTGAGGCAGGAAAATCACTGTGAGTTGGGCTACATAAGTGAGTTCAAGACCAGCTTGAACTACATACTGAGGCCCTGAATAAAAGAAAAAATCAATTAAAAGAGATCTTAAGACAAGCAATTGTGGAATTACTAGACAAGAACATTAAATTAACTATGGTGCTATAAACATGTTAACACAGGAAAGAATGGATATAATGGGTAAAGAGATAGGGAGTTTTTGGGGTTTTTTTGTTTTTTTGAGGGGGAGGGAGTTTTAAAAAATATTTGAAAGCCGGGCATGGTGGCGCACACTTTTAATCCCAGCACTCAGGAGGATGAGGTAGGTGGAATGTTGTGAGTTCGAGGCCGGCTACATAGTGTGACCCTGCCTCTAAAAACTAGGGCTGGGAGTTTGGTTCAGTGGCTTAAGCACCTGCCTGGCAAGTGTGAGGCTGTGAGTTCAACCCCCGGTGCCACAAAACAACAACAACAACAACAAAAATTGAAAACTGGGGGAAAAATAGAATTCATAGACCTGAATAATACATTAAAATAATACAGTGAAAGTTTAATACCCTGAATAATAAAGTGAAATTTTTACTGAATGAGCTTGACAGCACATTAAAGACTGCAGTCAGAGTCTGAAGATATAGTGATGGCAACTATCCCAACTGAAGCACAAAGAACAAAAACACTGAGAAATAACGAGCAGAACTTCAATGACCTGTAGGGGAGTACCCATTGGTCTGACACAACTAAAGTATCAAAAGGTAAAGGGAGAGAAAATGAACAGGAAAACAACTCAAAGAAATACTGGGTATAACTGTTCTCAATTTAATTTAAAAGATACCTAGGAAACCCAGCCAACTCCACAAAAGATAATGGCAAAGAAAACTATACCTAGAAACATCATGGTCAAATTTACAAAGACCAGAGATAAAGAGAAAAGTCTTACAAACTGCAAGGGTAAAAAGGCATATAACATTGCAGAAAATAAAAATCACTAGACAGGATACAAAATAAATATACAAGCTGGGTGTGGTGGCACATACCTTTAATCCCAGCACTTAGGAGGCTGAGCCAGGAGGATTGTTGTGAGTTCGAGACCAGCCTGGGCTACAAAGTGAGTTCAAGGCCAGCCTGAACTACATAGTGAGACTCTGTCTCAAAAAAATAGGGTTGGAGATTTAGCTCAGTGGTGTAAGTGCCTGCTTGGCAGGCACAAGGTCGTGAGTTCGATCCCTGGTAACAAAAAAATAAAATAAAATAAAATAAATATACAAACATCAATAACATTCCTGTATACCACTAATTGACCTACTGAAGAAGAAATTAGTAAAAATAATTCTATTTCTGATAGCTTCAAAAAAAATTACATACCTAGGAATCAACTTAACCAAAGAGGAGAAAGACCTTTATGATGAAAACTGTAAAGCTCTGACGAAAGATTGAAAAGGATGTAAGACAATGGGAAAACATCTCCTTTTCCTGGGAAGGCAGAATTAATATCGTTACAATGATCATATTACCAAAAGCAATCCATAGATTTAATGCAATCCCTTTCAAAAAATATCAGCAACATTCTACACTAAGCTAGGAACAAAATCCTAAAATTTATATAGAATCAAAAGAGATCCAGAATAGCCAAAGCAATCCTAAGCAAAAAAGAGCAAAGTGGGAAGCATTACATTCCCACTTTCCAGTTATACTACAAAAGTATAGTAACCAAAACAGCATGGTACTAGCAACAAAAAGAAACATGTAGACTATTAGAATAGTACCAAGATGCAGAAATAACCCCACACACATTCAGCCTTCTGACTTTTGACAAAGGGGCCAAAAAACATACTTTGGGGAAAAGATAGTCTTTTTAACAAATGATACTGGAAAAACTTGTTATCCATGCAGAAGATTGAAGCTAGATCCATTTCTCTGACTCTGCGCTAAAGTCAAATCAAAATGGATCAAAGACCTATATATAAAAACAGAAGCACTGAAATTGCTGGAACATAACAAAGGGGAAGCACTTGAAGCCATAAGAAAAGACTTCCTCTGTCCCCTTGAACTCCAATAGTGCAGGAAATAATACTAAGAATCAAAAAAAAAAAAAAAGTCACCAAATTAAAAAGCTCCTGCACAGCCCAGAAAACAATCAACAGAGCAAAGAGACAATTTCAGAATGGCAAAAGTATTTGCCAACCACTCTTCTGATAGAGGGTTAACAACTAGAGTATATAAAGAACTCAAAAATTAACACATGAAAAACAAATGACTCAATAAAAAAATGGGCAAATGAACAGAATAGATACTTCTCTAATAAAGATAGACAAATGAATAATAAATGCATGAAAAAATGTTCATCTTTAGATGCTGAAGAAATGCAAATCCAAACAACACTGCATATTACTCCAGAAGGAACGGCTACCAACAACACAAAAAACAACAAATGTTGATGAGTCTCTGGGGGAAAAGGAACCCTTCTATATTGTTGGTAGGAGTGTAAACTAGTAGGAACATTATAGAAACCAGTATAGAAATTCCTCAAAAAAAAAATAAACTAAAAATATATACTCCATTTGATTTAGCCATATGCCTCCTGGGCATATTATTGACAGTTAATACAGCATGCTATAGTGATACATGCATATTCATGTTTATAGCAGTACAACTCATAATAGTTAAACTCTGGAAACAGCCTAGATGCCAATCACCAGATGAATGGACAAAAAATGCTGCATATTCACACAATGGAATTCTATTCAGTCATTAAGAAAGATGAAATAATGTCATTTGCAGAAAAATGGATGGAAATTGAGACCATAATGTTGAGTGAAGTAAGTCAGACACAGAGAGTCAAACATATAAACATACACTAAAAAAAATGTCAGATCCCAACCAAATGGGGTTTTATTAGAACCCAGCTGATTTGTGGGAAAGGAAATACCTAACTCAGGCCGCCCTAGTCTTTCACATCAGGGAGGAGACATATCCAAATTCAACTCAAGTCTTCCACATGGGGAAAGGGACTGTGTGAAGTAGCTTCCTGTAGGCTTTCTGGTTCACCTTACAAGGAAAACAAAACAAAAATAAAAAGTGGGCTGGGAGTTTGGCTCAGTGGCTTAAACGCCTGCCTGGCAGGCATGAGGTTGTGAGTTTGATCCCTGGTGCCACAAAAAAAAAAATATTAAAAAATAAAAAGTATTTGTGATGATCACATCTCAGGGGCACAGGCTTGTGAAAAGAATGATGCCTAATTACAAGACTATAGAATGTTTTCCCTCCCACAGAACACAGCACCTGCTACATTGATAGGGCTTCTATTTTAATAACTAGAACATACAAGTGGAACTACATGTCTCAGACCTTATTTAAAAGGAAGCCTACAGGGAAGTCTAAAGAGAGGAAGGACAAAGACAAGGACAGGAGAGAAAACCTGAGCCTCTTGATATATCCAAGTTGGTATGGTTTGTGTCTAGTCATCCCCTTAAAGCCTCATGAAGACTTAGGGCTTTTTCAGACATGGCTGAATCTAAAGTGTGTGATGCTGGGATTAAGAGTGTGTGATCAGGGTAACCAGGGTGGGCCAGGAGAAGCAGCAGCCAGCCCCACCCCTGCACACTCCCCCAGCCACCATTAAGTACCCATAGCCAGCATGAGCCACAGAACAAGGCATTCATACCTTCCAGAAATTGGAGCCAATGCAGGAAGTGGTTGGGACTCCACAACTCGCTTGTCTGGAGGAACCCAGGAAAATGTCAAGATGAAGGAGCCAAACTCAATCTCTGGCCTCCAGCCCATACAGAGGAGAGATAGATGTGGAAGAGACTGGAAGTTGCACACCTGAAGTTTCCGAAGCAATGGCAACTGAAGTAATGAAACTTCATGAGGCTATAAAAAAAATCAGATCAGAAATAATATCTCAGGTAAAAGAAGAAATGAAAAACATAATAAAAGAATTACTGAGCATATCTAAAGGAGACAGATTAAAAAATGGAGCATAGGAAAAGGAGGGAAACCTTGAATGTACAATAATAGGAAAGATTTAGAGTGCAGGAAACAGATTCAAAGAGATATCAGGAAATTAAAAACTCAATTGAAGCTTCTGCCATGCTGATGGGTAAGAGCCTCAGCTGGAAGAGGAACAATGCCCTCCTGTGAAGCAAGTCCCACTATGCTGATATGTAAGAGCCTCAACCAGAAGAAAAACCAAGGCTTCCTGTGAAGCAGGCTCTGCCAATGCTGATCGTTAAGAGCCTCAGCCAGAAGAAAAACCTCCTCTTCCCACGAGCCAGGCAGTGCACAGGCTGAAAAACCAGAAGAGCATTCCCTCCCCTCCCCTCACCTGCTGATTTGGAGGACTCAGGGTGAGATTATAGCAACTGAGGGGAAGGGAATAGCTTGATGCTTATACTGTTTGGTTGACTCTGCAGGCCTGGGGCTGGTGGTCTGGATATCTACTTGGGGGATGGCAGTGTACGTTATGTCAACTGTGGGGGATTTCCTCCTGTCTTGTTTTTGAAATCCAACGTTTTGTTCCATTTTACTGTTTTGTTTTATCCCTGCATCTGGTAACCTGAGCAACTATTTTGAAGATAACAATGTGTGGTATTGTTCTCACTGTTTTGTTTTGCTCCAATTTATTGTTTTGTTTTATTCAATGTTATGTTTTGATTGATTTTATTGTTTTGTTTGATTTTGATATGTCTGATGGTATGAAGATAGCAAGATATGTTACGGTAGTCATTGTTGATTTCCTATCATCCTGTTTTGAAATTCTGTACCACTTTCACACTTTCTGTACCACTTTCACAGCTTCACTTTGACTGACACTATTCTGTTTTGTTTTGTTGGGCTCTATTCACTTTAAAATAAAATTTTAAAAAACTAAAACTCCATTGAAAGCTGGCAAAACTGTTTAGAAGTAACAGGTCTGCAGTGAGGTATCATAAAAGTAATGATCTCTTAAAAACAACAAGAAACCAGGAAATAACAATTCTATGGCTGCAAAACAACACAAAGAAAAACCATTTAAGAATGTTAGGTGTCAACAAAAAAGCAGAGGTCAAAACAAATGATGCAAAAAGACCATTTATAGAAGTAATAATAGAAAACTTCCCAAGCATGGGAAAAGGATCTGACATGCAGATAAATGAGGCATTTGAAACTCCAACTAGCCATAACCAAAATAAATCTACACCCAGACATATAATAATCAAGATCCCAGAAACTCAGCACAGCAGAATATTAAAAACTGTTAGAGAAAAGAAGCAGGTCACTCGTAAAGAAAAACCCATTGGACTCATAACAGACTTCTCAACACAAACCATCAAGTCAAGAAGAGGTTGGAGTGAAGTATTTCAAGTCCAGAAAGAAAACATCTTCCAATCAGATTGATGTACCCTGCAAAACTGTCTTTCAAAATTAATGGAGAAACAACATACTTCCATGACAAAGAACAACTGAAGGAATTCATGACCACCAAACCAACTCTACAAAGAATACTGAAGGACATTCTAGAGAGAGAGAAAAATGACCACAGTTCCAGAAACAGCAGCAGAGGGGGATCACAAGTGGGGCAGAAAATTGAATGAAGGGGAAAAGTAGGCAGCTAATGGCAGGAAAATAGCAATGCAAAGACAAGCCAGTGCATGTTGACCATAACCATTAATGTAAATGGCCTCAACTCACCAATAAAAAGAAACACAGGCAGAGTGGATCAAGAAATAAGATCCATCAACATGTGGTATACAAGAAACATTTAACTCGAAAGGAAATTCATAGACTGAAAGTCAAAGGAGAGAAAACAATACTCCAGGTGACAGGGAACCAGAAAAAATCAGGGGTAGCTTGCCCATCAACCACAGAATGGAAAGAAATATACGACATTTTTAGACAATGGAAAGCTACTAAACTATAAATAAGGATAACCCTGAGGCTTTTGTAGGTAAATGGATGCGACTCGAGGTCATGCTCATGGATGAAATGGTTGAGACTCACATGAGTAAACATGGTGTCATTTCCCTAGACAACACAATGATAAAAAACTGAAGGAGTTAGTGGGATACAAAATATACAATAGATACTGTAAAAGTGAAAGGGGAGGAAACATCTAAAAAGGAAATGTGGTAGTCATTGTTAATTTCCTATTATCTTGTTTTGAAGCCCTGTGTCATTTTCATTGTTTTGTCTTGATTGATTTTATTCTGTTTTGTTTGATTTTATTATGTCTGATGTTTTGGGCAGCTACTTTGAAGATGATAAGAGACATTATGGTAGCCATTTTTGATTTCCTATTATCTTGTTTTGAAGTCCTGTATCACACTCACTGCTTTGTTTTGATTGGTTCTATTTTGTTTGGTTTTATTCTCTTCAAAATAAAAAAAAGAGCATGTGATCAGTCCACTGATTGGTTTGGGACTGCCCTAATCCTAGGATCCCTGATTGAGTATAAAAGAGGCAGAAAGATGCTGTTAAGGTCCCTTATTGTTTTTTCTGTCTTCCCACCATGTCTTCTCTGCAAAGTCACCCTGCCCTGGAATCAGCTGATTACAGACTGAAACCTCTATAAACTATGTGCTAAATAAACCTTCCCTCTTTTAACTTTGGGTGTCAGGTATGTTGTCTCAGCAATGAGAAAAGTAACTAAGACACAGGGATAGAAATCAAAAAGTACAGATGACCCCTAGCTAGATAAACATAATAACCTTGTAACAGAGCTATTCATTTAGCTGCTTTTGTCTAATACATCATGTCCAGTTCTCAACAACAATAACAACAACAAAATTAGGAGACACGTTAAAAAGCAAAACAACAACAAAAAAAGGTTTGAAATCATGGCACAAGCATCAGAAGACAATTTAGATATGTCAGGGATGTTGGAATTATCAGACCTGGAATTTAAAATAATGATGAATAATATGCTGAGGATGGTCTAATGGAAAAAGTGCACAAAATCAAATCAAATCAAGGAATGATCACATAAGGAAACAGGAAGAAAGGTACCATCTGAGAGCCAAGAGAAGAGGCCTCAAAACAAACAAACAAACAAACAAACAAACAAACTACCCAACACTATATCGTGGATCTTTAGTCTCTAGAATCCTGAGAAAATAAATACCTATCATTTAAGTTATCCACTCTGTGATAATTTGCTGTAACAGCTCCAGCAAACTAATACCATCAAAACTTGACTCTACATAAAGGGAAAGCATTAGAGGAGGAATACATGAAGGTAAAATAAAATCTTTAGCTTTCTTTTTCTTAATTGTTCCAATGCGTGTTTGTTTAAAATAATAATAATAATAGCAATGATGTAGTCAGTGATTGTTGTGGATAAATGAAATGAATGACAGCTCCAACAAAACAGTCTATATTTTAAAGGTCATTTCCTGATACAAGGTTGAAATTCACTCCTCCCTTTTCTCCTAAGTTTAAATATTACATTAAGTCTTTGATCCATATTAACTTTTGCATGTTTCCTTAAGTATGATGTCAGCTGTGTGTTTTTCAGAGATGCACTTTCTTAGTTAGAAGAAGCTCCCTTCTGTTTCATGTTTAGTGATTATCCTCACCATGAAACAATACTAGATTTTGTCAAATGTTTTATCTGTATTTATTCAGATGTTTTTGTAGTTTTTATCCTTTATGTATATGGTATGCTGCATGAATTGATTTTCAGATTATTATCATCATTGTTATTAATAATAATCATTGAGATAGGGTCTTGCTATGTTGTCCAGGCAGGTCTTAAACATCACCCTCAGCCTTCGGAACAGCTGGGGTTACAGACACATCCCATTGCTTTACACTGTGTTTCAGATTTTAAAGCCAGCTTGCTTTTTTCAGCCAAATCTTACATGGGTATGGTGTAGAATCTTTTTTATATTGCTAGATTCAATATGCTAGTATTTTGTCAAGAATTTTTATTTTCTAAATTCACAGTGGATATTGCTATTGCTATTGTCCTGTGGTTTTCTCAGGCTTTGTCTGACTTGAGGATATTTGAATGAGTTGGGAAGTGCTTCCTCCACCTCATCTTTAAGTACAGTTATGTGATGCTTACCCATGGGGATACATTCTGAGAAAAGCAACGATAGACAATTTCGCTATTGTGTAAATGTCAAGACCATACTTACACAAAGATGACCATGTTACCAAATGATGTAACCTCTGAAACCACCATTGGATAGTGGCTATGCAGTCCACCACTATGTGAGAAATAATGACCAGTAAAACATCTGCTCTGGTCTTTCCTTTGTGAGAAGATTTTAAATTACAAATTCAATCTTCTTAATTAGTATAAATCTACTCAAATTATCTATTTCTCTTTGAGTCATCTTTAGTAGTTTGTGTCATTAAAGTAACTTGTCTATCTTCTTCATTGTCTAAGTTTTTGGTCACAGAGCTTCTCACAGCAATAATTTTTACTTCCTTAAGGTCAGTAGGAATTTGACTATCTTTTTTAAATCAAGATAGCTTTATGTCAATTTTGTTTGAGTTTTCAAAGTACTCTCTGACTACTGATTGCATGGCTTATCTTTTGCATCTTCTTATTTTCATTCTGTTTGTGCGTTTGAATCTACACTGAGTCTTTCATGGAAAGCAGACAGATGATCGTGCTTTTTAAATTTTAGTTTATTAGTAATGTGTGTAGTACATCATGTTGACATTCCTTGTATGCAGTTGGTATGTGTACATGACACATCTTAGTTTCTCTTTTCACTCCCTTTACTTTTCCTCCCCCATTTCTTAGTTCCTTTCTCTCCTCCCTGTTTTTACATTTATAGATATGTTTGCTTTTTAAAAATCTATTTTTTCTGTTGGCAATGGTAACACACACCTGTAATTCCAGCACTTGGGAGGCAGAGGCAGGAAAATTCCCTGAAGTTCAAGGCTAGCCTGGGTTACCTAGTGAGTTCAAGGCCAGCCTGAACTACATAGCGAGACCCTATCACAAAGAATGAAAGGAAGAAGGAAGGAAGGAAGGAAGGAAGAAGAAGAGAGAGAGAGAAAGAAAAGAAGGAAGGAAGGAAGGAAGAAAGAAGAAAGAAAGAAAGAAAGAAAGAAAGAAAGAAAGAAAGAAAGAAAGAAAGAAAGAAAGAAAGAAAGAGAAAGAAAGAAAGAAAAAAGAAAGAATTCTGACAATTACTGTGGTTTGGGTATTTAATCCACTTAAATTTAATTTAATTACTCATAAGGCAGATATTTCTATGGATAAAATCGGGCATGTTCTTAAAGTGCTGTGAATAACATCACTTCTGAAAACATCAAATTGCAGGTGACATAATATAGTTAAGATTTCTAAAAGTGTTTTCTTAATGTAATATGGTGTAGTAGTGGCTAAGAATGTGGACAGTACAGCAAGATTGGTTCGATATCAAATTCTACTTTTGACCTCATATTAACTGCAGGCCCTTGAGGAGGTTACTTAACTTCTCTGTGCCTTTGTTTATTTTTGTGCAAAACTGAGACTAATTTCTGACCAAGAGAATTGTTGTGAGGATTACATGAGCTCATATAAACCACTAGGCATAGTACCTTGCATGATGAAATAACTGTTAAATATTAACTAGCAATAATAATTATGAAGGCAATAATGATGTATTATTATTATTGATAGTACTTTAAAATTAGCCCTTTAATTGTAAGAATGTGCAAGGTCATTCATTATCACAACATTAAATACTATAATTAAAAGTTAGAATATTTTCCCATTTTGATGCTTGAAATCATGATAGCTAGGCATATGAACAATTTAAGGTATAATATTCCTATGTTAGCATCATGAAATAGTGTCATAGTCCCTCAGCGACAAAAAGGTTCTACTGCTAGGGATTTTATAAGGTGAGTTTCAATATACATTCAGAGGAAATGCCATTTATAAGATATCATTAATTGGGTGCTCACAGGAAGAGCATAGTTAAGTACTATTCCTTTGAGGGCTGGGGAATTATACCTTACAATTAATACTTCTCTGTGGGAAAAAATTGAGCTTGTCTTTCTTCCAAAGAAGAAAAAATTGGCAGTATGGGAGCACTGAAAATTTCTGGCAGGGTTGTGTATTTTATTCTTTAAAATTTACTCTTCCCAATTGGAAATGTAATAAAGATTTTGTTACAGGGTTTTATTCCATTGTCTTGCCTGATAAGAAATTTAGACAAGAGGACCTTATTTTGCTGGAGACAAGAGGGTATTATCTTTCAAATATAACCTTCACTTTTATAGTTATGGGTTGCCCATCGATTTTCTGCTTAGCGAATTAGTAAATTTCCTTACTTAAATGTTAATTGAATATAACCTCACTTGCATTCCTAAAAAACAGCTCGCTTTTTATTTTTGTCCAATGTTATGTAATATTAGCACATCAAAATTCAGATATTATTTTTTGAATTATCTAATGCAATGATTCTTTTTAAATACACAGATATTTGGGACTCAAATCTGAAATGACTACATATGCAAATATGCTGAGTGCAACTGAAAGATTATTTCTGTTGTTTCTAGTTTTGTTGTAGGTGGGTTTTTCTTTTAGCTGCTGTTTTTGTGAGCCCGATAAATAATGAGATGTGTTCTAAAGATGTTAATATTTTTAGTCCAAATGTATCATATATAAATATGTAATCAATATATTTACAGCAAGTCAATATTTTGTCCAATCGTGCAGCTCCCCAGGAAATCTCTATTCCCAAGATTTTGTGGCTGTTTTATTGAATGTGGGAGTTGGAGGAGCATCCCCTGATGAGAGTGTGTATGTAAGCAAATTGTTTACTATTATAACTTTGAATCTGTTTGGTTTAGAGATGCACAATAGGAGTTTACACTGACTTGAAAATATGATCCTTATTTTACAAGACTAATCTGTGGGTCACGTCTTTGTCTCCACTGTATGCTCAATCCTGATGAGGCTTAAATGAGCAGATTAAAAAACACACAGAGATGTCTAGATTACTTTACCAATGCAAGTTTTTAAAAGTGAAATTTCACTGCAGTACAGAAATACGGTGTGTCTAAATTTTTATGTTCCCACCCAAATGCCTTTTTAGTTTTGACTTTGATACTGCATTTTAAGGATACAAGACATTTGCTAAAGTATTGCATTGAAGAACAGATTATCTTTAACGGTATATCATACTTTGGATACTTTTACCAATAAGAGACACAGGTCTTAATTATATTTATCTACCACTCAGCAATACTTCATATATATTTATTATTACATAAGTGTAGATATGCATAAATAGCACCATACAAAATTTCAAGAACAAATATATATGAACTTACCTTTGATTTAGAAGTGTTTCTAGGGTCAGTTATTTTAGCCCCAGTTAAAGGACACAGGACTACAGGCTGTTTGATACAATTTCTACACTGTAAGTAGCTGGCGAAAGAACATTCTTTCATATTCCAGATGGCATTTAGAGATAAATCTGTCTCCATGCTTATGAAAAATAAAAAAAGTCTTTCACACACTCTGAACTACCAGATCTAACATCTCAGTTTCAGTTGTACAAATCTAACACAAAGTGGGTTGAATACTATAAAATGTTTCTGAAAAATGTTAAGATATTTAAATAGAAAATTAAACTTTATTAACCTTCAGTGTACCACAGTATAGAAGAAGCATAGAAAGTAAGTTTCTAAAAGGGACGTAATAGCTTGTCATTTGCTAATGTCTATTATGTAAAATCATATTTAATTTTACCTTCATAGCAACTTCTTGAGCAATTATTCTCCTCATTATATGGATGAGGAAACTGTTTCAGGGAGGAAAAGTTAGTTACAAAGTATGAGGCTGGGATTTAAAATGTACAAATCCAAAACTGATGTTCATGTCACTTTGATTTACTGCCTTATTCAAAACGAAAAGCTTTTTCAAAAGAAATCATAATTCCTTGTTCTTAAAACTATGTGCAACAGCACAGTATTAAAATCTCCATATTCTATAATAAAAAAAATCTGCCTATTTAATTAAATATGAAATGGAGCCTTTCAAATTTTTATTTTAACACATCAGTTTTATAGCAGAACTTTATCATATAAAAATATGAGAATACAATCCTTTCCCAAGACAGAGGCTATAATAGAAGTAACAGATCCTGAAAATTCATATCCCAAGAAAATGCTATTTTAAAGTGCAAATAGTTCATCAGCTTTTAGCAATAGCAAAGCAATTTTGTTGAAGCTTCCACATGGCAACCCATCTATGGGAGGAGGAATGATCCTCTTAAGGTACCTTCATAAGAGTCACAAGTGTCACTATTATCCATCTGTTTTCAACACATGAAGGTTCTCCAATTCTTAAATTGATCAATCAATCAAGCAATCTAAATATCAAGTTTGCAAGAACCACTATTGGGGGTGGGGTTTGAACCCAGGACCTTCACACTGAGCTACATCACTAGCCCTTTAAAATCTTTGTTTTTCTTTTAAAATTTTTTTGAGTCAAGGTCTTGCTAAGTTACTAAATTGCCTAGGCTGGGCTTGAGTATAAAAGATTTATCTCCTCAGCCTCCTTGAGTGCTGGAATTACAAATGTGCACCACCATGCCTGGCTAAATACTGCTTTATCTATATAGTCACTTTTCATTTGGTTAATTTATTTTTTCCAGTGGTAGTTTTTTTTTTTTTTTGCTTTTTATTTTTTATCAGTACATTTTTATTAGTATATAATATTTGTAGGGAGTTGGTACATGTACACATCTTAATTCTTTTTTACTTCCCATTCCCTGCCCTCCATCCTCCTCTCTTGATTCCTTTCCCATTTTGAAAAGATCTATTTCCCTGTTTCCGACTATCTATTTTTTATTTTGCTCTTTAAGTCATGTATACTTTGGGTTTCTCATGTAAGAGGAACCATCTGATATTTAAGCTTGTATGTCTAATGCCATTTGTATAATTACAAGTGTTCATGGTGGAAGTGAGAACTTCAGGTATTGAACAACTTCTAGTGATTCATGAGTAAGCATTTGCTACCTTCTGCAGGAATTAGTGCTGCTATATGCAACAGAAGTGCTCATAGCAGACTAAGAAATCTCTCTTACATGTACAGTATCTACTCACCTAATTTTACTTGGGATGCAATTACATTTGTGTTTGGAAGTCAATATCCACTGAATAAAAAAGGAATGGAATTTAGAGTTGAGGAGACATTGGATGAGGTGGTTCAGAGAAATACTAACATTATGACCATTCACTTCAAGTTCACTGGTATACAATTGAAAATGTGATGAATTTGTGTAATAATATGACTATAAAACTGTGTGAAGTCGTAGTTCTCAGAAGAACTTCTTACAATCTTTCATGTTACTATAAGCCAAAAATTCTTCATAACCACATATTCATTTTTTGATAAATAAGTACATTACCACAAGAAAGAATTTCCAGTTCCAGAAAAAATATTGAAATTGGTCAAAACTGCAAAGTACTAAAAGGAACGTTATTAGAACCATATGATCAGACCATATGTTTCTGCAGACATTTGTAACCAAAGTAAACATACAGATTTGCATGAATGGCTCACCTTTTAGTGGGAACCAGTAGGGAAAGTCCCAAGTTTCAGTTTTAAGTGTGCTTTATGCATGAGTTGAATGAATGGATATTATTGTAAAAATTGTTATCCTGAGATTTATTTTATTTATTTATTTATTTATTATTTTTTTGGTACCGGGGATCAAATTCACAAGCTACACCACTGAGCTAAATGCCCGGCCCTATTTTTTGAGACAGGGTCTCACTATGCAGTTCAGGTTGGCCTTGAACTCACTTTGTAGCCCAGGCTGGTCTCGAACTCAAAACGATTCTCCTGCCTCAGTCTCCCGAGTGCTGGGATTAAAGATGTGCGCCACCACGCCCAGCTTAGCCTCAGATTTTAAATGGGTAGAAAAGAGGGTTTAGATGAATTCATTTTGAAAATGGGAGAAATAGTAGATACTGTATTTTAGAATATAAGTAATACGCTTCTCCTTGGCTATATTGCTTTTAGACATGAGTGGAGGCCAGGATTATTTTTAGGTGAGTACATGGTCTACAATAAAACATGTGTGGCTTAGGTCCTTCTATCCAACTTTAGCAGTTTTGAAAATAGTTGGCCAATTGCAAAAGGGTGATAGGCAACCAGAGAAATTTATGCAAAGGAAAAAGGACTTAGGTTACTAGGTCATTTGTTTGTATATAAAAGGCCATGTCATTGTTTTTTACGAACTGCTAGCGGCAACCAGTTCTTATCCTGCATGCTGCTCCATGAGTCACTGATCATCCTACACCCAAAACATGAATTGGGGTTGCATGGTACTGGAATGCTTTCTTTGGAGTCATTATCAGAAACAGATGGATCGATGTCTCATCTATCCCAATTTGACATTTTGTACTTACACATTTCTTTGTTTTGTGAAAATTAAGTTTGAGATTCTGCGTTTTCATTTTCTTTGCAATTCTTAAGGCAGTGAACCATATCCTTAAAAACAATTTAAATATTGATTTTTTCATTTCAGAAGTCATTAAGTTTACCTTCATTCTTCTCTCAAGTCTGATACACTATTACACAGTTAAGGGCAGCAATGACACTAATGACAAAAGATATATTTTATTTTGATCCGTACTCTGACTCATTTAAGCAATGGAAAGAGATTTTGTGCAACTTAGTTTAGCATTCAGGAAGATTCTTTGGATTTTTATTAGCCCAGTATTTTAAGAAAAGCATTAAGAATATTCCTAAAAATAAGTTTTAAAAAACACTTAGGAAAGCCATATCACAGGCATATAATAATTTTCTTTAAAAAGACTGTTGATTACAGTAATTTGAGTTTTTATAAATTTACTATTTTTTGCTTAGATAAAATCTTGATACGTTGCCTGGGCTGGCCTTGAAGTCCTGGGCTCAAGCAATCTTCCCACCTCAATCTCCTGAGTTCCTGGGACTAGAGGCGGTGCCTGGCAGTAATTTGTTGAGCTTGTGTTTGTGGATAAATTGTATTTGTCAATCAGAAGACAACTCGATGAGTATTATAGCATAAACTGGTAACAATAAAGCAAGTAAACATATTATCATTAAAATTATTGCCAACATGAACTACTTCTCCTAATAAACTCTGTGGTTACAAGTAGTCTCCTCTAGTCACCTGTAGTCACTCAGAATGTGATGATCTTTTAATTCGGTATTTTAATTCATTCACTTTTGGTTACTGCAATCGAACTCTTCGCTAAGAATGCCTTGAGCAAGTCGAGAGGAACTAAACTACACTAAAAACGTAAGATGTATCCAAGGGTGGTGGTGATGCCTATAACCCAGGTTCTTGGGAGCTAGATCAGGAGAATGACAAGTTCAAGGCTAGCCTGGGCAACTTGGTAATTCATTCTTTTATCTTTCATTTATTTTTATCTTTGCCAAAATAAAACTGAGGTTTAATGAGGTAAAGTAATATGGCCAAAGTCAACCATTAAGTAGCAGAGAAAAACTGAAAGCTAACAAATTCTTGATCCCAAATTCTATTTTCTCTTTACTTGATCCAAAGAAGCTTTTCTATACTCTGCTACAGTGGTAGCAACATATGGCACACATGCTGCATTGGGCTATTTGTTATGGTTGAAAGCTCTAAAAGGTTTGCCACCACTGCTCTACTCTCTCTCATTTAATGTATTTCTTATGAAATTATTTGTCACCATTTTAAGTTCAGAGAGGTGAAATAGCCTGCCCAAACTGTGTCCACAGATAATGTTGGAACATGCTGCCAAGTCTAATGGTAACAAAATCCAGGTATACCTCCAAATCAACTTTAAAGAATGAAATATAGACATATTAATATTTTGATTTATTTTGTTGTAATTTATATTTGGTCAGGAAAAGGATTACAGGGAATCCTTTAGTTTAAGGCTATGCCTAATCTCCAACAATAACACTAAGGATGATACAAAGTGAGCTTTTTAAGTTCCTATTCATTCTGTTTTAGTTAATAATTCAGCTTTCCAAGTAAGACATAAAATCCTGATTGTCAAGGCAGGTTAGTTGCATCCTCTTACAACAAATAAAAGACTAACATTTGAAAAGATAGTCAACATTTAAATATAAATACTATATTAGTCTGGAAAAGTAGGAAAATATATGAAATCTACAAATTAAAATATACATCCCAAATAATACCTTTAGAACTTCAATTCATGACGTGTATGTACCAACTTCTCATGATGAATGTACTAATTATGTGTTGAAAATGTCCTAATAAAGAATTAAAAATAAAACCTTTGAAATATATGTGAATCATATATTTAAAATGATGGTACCTAATATTTTACATAAATGCCACTTGCACACTTGTATTTTATAATAGCAACATGCCAAATTAAACACTTCGAATATCAAGCTCAGTAATGTGTGGATATGTATATTCACACACGCTAGGTATGCACCTTTAATACTGAGGCATACCCACAGCCCTTAGTTCTGTAAAAACTGGTGTAAAATATTTTAATGTGAAATGATTAAATTGGGGGGGCAAAAAAATAAGATAATCAAAATGATACAAATTTCTTTATAAAGGCCAAGCCAAAAATATAAATTATGAAAAGCACTAAAATACACTCCTAATTATAAACTGTTAACAAATACTCATCTTGATCAGTACTTAGCATTAGATTTTCAAAGGTTAATTTCTGCGAATAGTAAGTTTCATACATCTTTTGTTTTCTTTCCAGTATGGTGAAGCTTGTTTATTACAGAGTGGAATTTGGTGGGAGATGGGTTATTTTGGACCAGGTCCAAGGAGATTTAGTTACTGAAAGCACCTCATTATAAGGTGGTCTCACCAACAAGGTGATCCACTGGCCCGGATCCCGTGGATTTTATAACAAGGCTCCATTGTGGAGTCCAGGAAACTGGGCAGCTAATGGTTCCATCAAATGAAACCTTGAGAAACAAAATTCCTTTTTTTTTTTTTTTTTTTCTCCTTTTTCAGACATGAAAGTTGTTTAGGACCAGGGGATCATAAGCCTTGGTCAGTTTTCTAAATTTCCATTTCCTGAAGTGATATTCTTTATTTTATGACTCATAGCTGCACAGATACTTCATGCTAAAGTTTTAGCTTCACTAAATATTATCTGATGTGATTTTAGCTTTTTTCAAGTTATGAAAAATTTTATTAGTACTATCTTCACAAAAAGTGACTGAATCTACCATGGAAACAGAGAAGAAACTACCAAGAATTTATAAAGATTAAATTCTTATATAGCTTATTGAAAAATCTGAGATTAAAAAGAGTACAAATGTGTGATAAATTTTTAAAAAGACTATCACTTACAGTTGACTTGATCAGCCTTTCAAGTGATTTTGACTTCACGAAGTCTTACAAGCAGTTTTAGAGAATTAACTATTTTGAACACATTTTATTGTATGAAAATAACATGACAAAGTCCTGTTGCAGAAAAACAATATAAGAATAGTTTTAAAAATTAAGATCATAAAAACAAAAACAAACTCCTGTGTGAATGTAGGTAGTGCCAAACTTAAAATCATTTAATAAAATGCATGACAGGAGCATAGAGTTCTCATTAACTCCCCCCACAATTCTAGAAAATTGAATGATTCATCTAAAATTCATATCAAGTCATGAAATATTTACTTTTGTATTACGCCCTTCCTCCATGAATAAAGCCCTTTCTCCAAGTAGTGGTTTTTATTGCTCATGGCCTGTATGCAGTATACACTGTCAGTCTTGAATAAATGCAGTATTACATAACTATTTCATATGCAATGAATGTATAAATTATCTGATAAGCAATTCCTAACTTACCTCCAAAAGTTTAAAAATGTCAGCCAAATAATGTTTTCTTTGCTATCAGTTCTTTGTCACCACACCCATTTATACACAATTAAGGAAGCGTTCATATAAAGTAAAAATGTATTCTAGATATAAGATGACTTGCCATGTACTAGATATTCTTGTAAATGTTTTTATATATTTTAACTTATTTAACGCTACAATCATCTCTTTTTCAAAAAAAAAATGTTAGCATTAATGAAAATGGTCTCTTACTCTATAAAAACCAGTAGTTTACTTCTTGAACTATCACCTTTCTCAAAGCCTATTTTCAATAGTGATATTGTTGCACAAATTTTTCAAAACATCTTTTAGAATTTCAAAAATCTTGTGGCATTTTTCTATGCACATTCTCAGTAATGGAATGTTTTGGCCTCAGGGGCATCAGGTTTTGGAAAGACTAAAAAACCCTATCTAGGGAAATGGGATGGTATTTGTGATCAAGTTTGATAATAACACTAAGATCTCAGCTGAGTATAAGATAATAAGCTTGATGCTTTCATATAGTTTATCAATTTTACTAAGGGAAATTTCAAAATTTTTCAAAATGTTTCAGTTGCAGTACTGTTAAAATAAACAGCTACCTTTCCAAGCTATGATGCACATATTCATATGTTCCTTAATTGTAGGAAAGTCAGTTCACCTGTTCTATATATGCTTTACTTTAAGTATTTTCTAACAAAAGCAAACAAAAGCTGACTCAGTAAAATATAGGTATTTCTTTAAATTATTCCTTTAAATTATTAATTTTGAAAGCCATTAGTACTATAAGTACTAAATTCTTGATCTTACAAATGAAACTAGTTCCATGAAAGGCATAGTATTATTATTATGACTTAGTAAAGTAGAGGCAGAGCCAAGTCTCTTGTCTTACACCTGGTATTCTTTCTACTATCCAATTATCCTTTCCTTTTTTCCCCTCTTGGGCTGGGGATGGAACCCAGAGCTTTGCCCATGTGAGGAAAGGGCTCTATCACTGAGGTACATTTTAGCTCCACCTTAATTACCCATTTAAGATCAAAATAGGAGGGAAGAGAAAAAACAAAATACGTAAGTTACTTTCTAAGCTACTGCTTGGTACTTATTACTAAGGAACTAAGGAAAAAACATATATACTAGGTGGGATCTAAAATATTCCAATCTGCAATACAGACTTTAATTGTCAATTTAAATTTCTTTCAAGTATCTTTAGTATTGTAATATCCAATGCTATAAAAGCAGATAAGCTATATTAAATCTAATGTCATCAAAATGAAAGTACATGCACATACATAAAGTGAGGTAACTGACACACAAACTTTTAATATTGCATGGTTTCTCTCACGTGAAAACCTCAATATATATCAAGAATGCAAAATAAACAATAGGAAAAAAGAGAATGAAAAAAAAAAGCTAATCCAGTGTGAACAATGTACCTATAAATGTACCATGACTTACTACAATTGTCTTACATGTTTTATATGTTCTTTGGCCTATTAGTCTGTATGTTTAATTAACTTTATAAGGTCTTATAAGATAAATGAACCTGATGCTGGAAAAATAAGAGAAAGGGAGAAGGAAATTGAAAGGTGTTATGCACATGTACCAATCCCCTAAAGTGAATACTATTATGTACTAAAAACATGTATTAATAAAAAGTTAAAAAAAAAAAAACAATTCATTTATCCAAATGAATGTAAAAAAAAAACCTGATTGCTGAGAATTTTGACTTGATAATAATAGACCATACATATCACTTGACCATTTCATAAAAGTTCAGTTCTGGCTGGAGATATTCTGCATATAGCTTAGGGACACAGCAACTGCTTAGCATGCATGAGGCCCTGGGTTTGATACCCAGTGAAACACACACACACTTACTTTTCAAACCACCCAGAAGTTTAAATGCTGAATAGCATGTTTCTGAATAGCATGTTTCTTAGAAAAAACATCTTTTATAACCATTGTTGGTTAGATGTATGTTCTCATTCTCTAAAACATAAATGCATTCGAAATTCACAGAAAGGATTATTGTCCTCTAAAGGAACATATTTCAGCTGAAGTTATACATGCAGGCTTGCTTATTAAATTTATATATGAAGTTTTCTATCTTAATAATCACATAATTAAAGCTTTATGTTAGATCACTTTTTTGAAGTTAGTGCTAGAGACCACATCTCACTTTTTCTCACTATTATGAAGCTAAATAATTAAAACCGAACACTTGGAATATTTCATTTGGCCTTTTATAACTTTACATAATTTTATGACACACTTGATTTTATCAAACAAAAAACCAAAGCAATTTCAAATAAAAATGAGTCAGGTGTGGTGGCACATGCCTGTAATTCTAGTACTCTGGGGAGCTGAGGCAGGAGGAACTCAAATCTGAGCTCAGCCTAGATGACTTTGCAAGACCTTACCTCAAAACAGAAAAGGGCAAGGGATGTAGCTCAGTAGGAAGGTTTGGTACTGAAAAAAAAAAAAAAACCAAACAAATAAGCAAAAAAGTTTCCTTAATTTCTCTAACTTTAAGCCAATTTAATATGGGATTAAACTTTCTAAGACAAACTTTGGATTTCTTAAAAACATTTTTAGATCAATCGGACATAGAATCTACAGTGAAACATGGTAGAAGTGTGACCAGACTCAACAGCAATTAATGTTTATGTATCAAGATGAAAACAAATGGGTGAACAGGGCTATAAAACTACAAAATATGAAGTTACATGAAATTAGAAGTGCTCTAAGAAACTATCTTTTGGACTAATTTTAAAGTATACTTAGTTAAGTAACACTTGGAGAAAAATACTTTGTAAGAATCACTTTATCAAAACATGACACAAGAATAGTAAAACTTTTTGAATATAAAATACTTAAAAATCTGAAGACACTGAAAAAGTATATCTCAGATTTTTAAAAAGTCATTTATCCAATGTATAAATTATTTACAATAGAATCTGACAAAAGTATAACAACATATTTTTACAGTGTGATAGTAAGTATTACTACCTAACATTAAGAGAGACAACTACTTACAGTTCTTTCTATTCCATGGGTTTTTCCCAACTCCAATTTATTTACACATTTTACAACACCATTAATATTATCAATTTTTTCAATATGCATGATTCTATTTAACTTTGTATTTGTGAAATCCTTGGTTTTTATTTCTCTGAATCCACTCCTTTCATAGCTCTAATTTCAGAAAGGTCTCTTGTTAAAATGTAAATGACTCATTACTGAGTCTATCAGTTTCTACTAGCTCAATTTTTTCTTCATCTGTATCTACAGGATCATAAAGTTCAGGTGTAAAATAGATAGACTCGTCTTCTTTTTCCTCTGTTTCAAAAGCTCTATTTGGACTGGAATATTTAACTTCTTTGCTTCCAGGAGACAATGCAATATCCAGGTTTGGAATTTCTGCATAGCAGAGCAGTTGTTTTGAGTCATCTTTTTTAGTAAGAGCAGCATCAATCTTTATTGATGACACAATGGTTTCTGTCTGGGAGGATGGCCCAAGTGATGTGTTTATTGTTAGATTTGAGGATTCATTCTTAACAGTGAGTGGCAGAACTGTTTTACTTTCTATTTTTTCTGCTTCAAAAGTGGAAGTACTAGAGGCATAGTTCTCTGAAGACCGAAGCGCAGGTATTGCAGTCTGTATTTTATCAGTAAAACATGGTTCCCTCATATTAAAGCCAGACCAGCTAATTCTTTTTGTTTGTTTGTTGAATGTTGGGCTTGTGGATCTGGAAATCACATTTTTTTCTGCTTTCACTGCCTGGACAGACTCTTCCAATGATTCTTGATCATCTATGAATACAAAAATTTAAGACCTTTAACTTTCTGTTCCTAGCTAACATTATAATTGTTAGGCTAAAATTTTTATTAGAAAAATTAAATCAACTGCATAGAATACACAGTTTAGAGCCTATAACCAGCAGCACTGGACTTTCATCTCAGAATTTGAAAGAACAGAATACTAACTCTGAAAGGAATATCATCTCTCCATTGTTTCCTAGCCCAGTCTATAACACTGTCCAGCAAACTATCAAATTGCACATCAGGAATCTGGAAGAGGAAGAAGGCTGAATAAAGGAATGAACAGACTGAAAATTTACCTGGAAATTCACTAACTTGTGATTGAGAAGAACTGCCTTAATCAACAAAGAAACTGACAACTACAAAGCTATGTATTTTCTCAAAGTGATATAATGGGGTAGCATTAAGACCAGTACTCTAACCTAGTTTTCCAGTACAATAGCCTTAAATTCACTATGACATTTATTTAGAAGCATATACCACAGAATAAATGTTTAAAAGTAGATATATTAAGCTGTAATGAAATAAAAATTAAAAACTTAAAATTATATCCAATAACCAGAGTTTGGCAAACATTTTTCTTTTACAGTCCAGAAAGCAAGCATACTAGGTTTTAAGGGTGATAGTGTCTCTGTTGCAACTACTCAGTTATGCTCTTCTAGAGCAATACATAAAACTGCTCAGCTTTGTAGACTGTAATATGTAAGGTAAGTCCATGAAACTTTATGATGTTCTGATATTTACCATGTTACTCAAGCTTCACAACCAAACCTGGAGGAATGACTAGAAGGTATTTGTTTTTTTCTGTTATGACTCAAAAGCATTTTTCATTATTCATATTGAGACAAGGTCTCACTAAATTGCCTAGGTGGCCTCAAACTTGTAGTTTTCCTGCTTCAGCCTTCCAAGTAGCTAGGATTACAGATGTGTGCACCAAACTCGGCTATAATAATACTTTGGTATAAAGCAACATACTTAAAGAAAGTAATCTATACAATATAAATATCATTTCACTATTATATAATAACTTCTCTATCAAATGTAAATGGGCAGGATTCTTCATACTTTTTTCATTTCTGGAGATGTCATTAGGTAGAGATGGATTTTTAGTAATCATTTTAGGACACTGTAGTTCCTGGACACACATTTTGGCTTCATCTTCCTCAGAATTTTCTGGTGATAGAAGACTTGCTGCTTCCAACAAACAAGTAGGGGTATTGTCCTGCAGACAGGCCACTCCAACAGTAGACTCATTGTCTTGTGTATGTTTTCTGTCCTTTTTGGATACATCAATGAGTTTTTGGTGCTTTCTGGAAAATTCAGCCAAGGACTCCAGGGCACTTTCAAAGGTTGAATGGTGCTGAATCTGTTGTCTCACCCATTTAGAAAGTCCTAAAAAAAAAAGTAAACCCAGAGGAAAATTTAGTTATTTAGTTACTAAGGTCCCAAGATAAAACGTACTTTTTCTAATGAAGTAACCTAATTTCTATTTGAATATACAGAACAGTTAATACTTTTCCGTACAATATGCACATGACTTATGATGGGGTTAAATCCTGATAAACCTATCATTATGCTAAAAATATTAAAAGTGAAAATGTAGTTAATAAACCTACTCCCCACAACATGAGTGGTTGGCAACACGGTGCACCACCGAGCATCGATGGTTTACTGTTGCGACTGCCTGGCCGACTGGGAGCCGCGGTTCCCTGTTGCTGCTTAGCACTGTTGGACAGTGCAATCCCTCGATGCAGGAGCCAGGAAAACATCAGAACTGAAATATGAAGTGTGGTTTCTGCTGGACGTATGTTGCTTTTACACTATTGTAAAGTTGAAAAACTAAAAGCTCAGCCATTGTTAGTCGGGAACTGTCTGTATTTCCTAGTTGAGAATAACTGGGGGAAAATGGCAGGTTTAATTTCATTATTACATTATTCCTCACAATTGCTTATGTTTTTCACACAGGGAAGCTAGAAGTAGTAAAGAATGCAAGCTTCCACTCCAACGCTTTAAATTTGGCTCCATTTCTAAATAAATAAATTTAAGATTCTAGTCTTAAAGGTTTTCGTTTGTTTGTTCCTCTCTGCTACTAACATCAAATATATCATAAACTATTCTGAAGATGAAAGAAATAACACTCTCTTGTGGGCA
>RJWM01026051.1:0-28555 GCA_004363535.1 Dasyprocta punctata | reverse complement strand
TACTGAGTACCAGAACACTACAGGGTATAGTGCTGGCGCCGGGTATCAGGGAATTTAGAAAATTACGTCAGGACACTTAAGTTGCAGTAGAAAATGGGATGCATCGTTAAAACTAAATGAAAGACTTTTAAGATTAGTAACCTAATTCTAAGTCTCCAGTGCTAAAGAGGGGTATTTGAATCATAAGGGTAGGATAAAGGACACTTACTCTTTCTTAAACCTCGCTTAGTTTGCACCGCTCTTCGCAGCTTTGCCAGTGTCTTGCATCCAAATTTCTCACGTATTTCTGAGCCAGCTTCCAGAGGTCTTCACGGAGGTGAGCAGAATCTGCACATAGCTTCTTCAGAAGAGGCATTTGCAGGTCTAGTTTTCGGCATGTTAAGGACAGCACTTCCCTGAGCATTGTCCTACATCAAGGTTCAGCAAATTCCAGGGAAAAGAGCTAAAAAGCATTTAATAAACTGGGCAAGTGTAGTTCTCCCACCCCAAAGTTTTAGATGGATATGATTATTTTACTTGATTTCCCCTAATTCTTCAGAATATAGTTTGGCGAAATCCTTTGTCTTGCTGATAATAGGACTAAAAACTCCCTAGTGTGTTTAACCCAAATAGAAACAACTGAAAGATATTAATATCTGTATTTTGTATCTTGTTCAGTCCAAGGTTTTAGACAATCTCAAGACACTAGTTTAACTTTGGTTGTAGTATGGTTTATGAGATAGTTCTAGAGAACTCTGGAAGTGACCAATAATTTCCTAAACTAGTGATGACTTTTGATTATGCTCAACTTTTCCATTCTGAATAATTAATCTGTAGGATGCCATCTATAACTTGCCTCATTGCATGTCAGTTTTAGGTACTGACCCACTTAAATTACTTACCTACAACCTGTAGTAATTACTTTCACACTCTAGTTCCTCTTTCCCCAGTCCCTTCATTTCTACTTCTGCATTAAGCTATAACCCTATTCAGAATCCAGTTCTGGCCTATTAAAAAAAATGTTGAGTGAGATCTTAGTTGGTAAATATCAGGCAATGTATATATTGTAGAGCAATGGATTCCATTACTTAGCTTCTTGTTCAGAATCTACTCCCTATTTCCACAGCCTGTCAGACAGGGGGAAGAAAACAATCATTGCAAGGACTTCCGAGAGTGTGCAGAGCATCTGCATGAAAATTTCAGCTCCTCCACATTTAGATGTGTGACTCAACCTATATAGACATCAGTATTCTTATTGCAAATCGGATTCATAGTAACAACTCTTGTTGGAACCATTTCAATTATTGGATGGCACAATACATGGAGAGCATTCAGTAACTTTCCTCCTACAGATAACTGCATAGTTCTTATTCATGCTTCCATTTTACTCCAGGTCTTTGATTTTTGTTGTATGAACTCCTATAATCTAATATTCATCAGTGTGTGTAAATACCTACTAGATGACCAGTCTATGATAAACTTATGTAAATTTGACTATTTGTATCCCCCTCATTTTCTATAGGTTAAATAATGGATACCTGAGGCAAGGGTATCATAAATTTGATCCCAGCCTGGACAGCTTAGCAATTTAGAGATCGTGTCTCAAAATTAGTTGTAAAAAAAATGGGCTAGAGTTGTAACTCTGTACAAAAGCCCTGTGTTTCATCTCTAGTGCTGGGGGAAAATATATACCAGTATTTTCCATTTCTTCTTCATAAAGTTAAATGTAAAATTATTTTTTCTCATTCCTGAAAGTTTTCAGAGACAATCTCAAAAAATGCTTTATCAACTTATTTAAAAATTTATTCTGAGATGCTCTTATGCAAAGGTATCATCTTGGTATTTTATTAAACAGCAAGATATCTAGACTAAAAGGTGGTTCTTTTCTCCTGCTTGTTAAAAGTGTAAAGAGAGAAAAAGGAGGTAATCACTAAATGTTAATGCACCTTTAACTTACACCAATGAACACAACTCTGTAATTATGTTAAGTGAAAAAGAAACCATTTCTGCGAGCATGCTAATTGAATAAAATTTTCAGGTCAAAGTCAGTTCTCCAAAAGTTTATTGAACTATGAAATTGTTGTCAGGCAAATATTTTAGTGGTGTATAAAAATCCACATCTGGTAAATATTTTATCAACATATTATATATGACAATTTTATATGTCAATACTTATCTGTCAAAATACTGGGCAGGTAAATGTTACCTTGCCTGGATAACTATAAGTTAGAGTTGACAAAAAATCCTCAAAAAACAATATTCAGAAGCAGCAGGTTCTGAAAACAGCATATTTAAAGAAATTATAGAAACTAAGACAATAACGTGAAATAATAAGCCATTTGGAGACTGATGAAAAATACTTAAATTAAGAACTTTCAAGTAGGGACAGAAACTATAATAATCTAGAAGACTGGAGAATAAGAAGCCTGATATCAATTGTTAACATCCGATGGATCAGTACTATGTAGTAGATTTTATTCTAAAGAGAGGTAAAGCAAAAAAGCATACATTTCTTCTAAATATGATGAAAATTTGAAAGAAACAATAACAACAAAAACATTGTATTAAGCCAGTTCAAACAGGCTAGTTTCTCCCCTCTTTGGCAAAGAAGTTCTTACACAAAAGAATATAAGAAAAACTGTCCCTCACTTTACAGTTAAATAGATTCTGTCACAAAGTTCCTAATTTTTAAATTAATTCATTGTCATTTAAGGATTAGTACGGGCTTAGAAGCTGATTGTGACAAAATGGGCGCCATGTGAAAGAAGGAGGTCCTGGTAGTATTACATGAGGCTAGTTGGAAGTGTCATTAGGGTGATTTGTCTGTTGATGTGTTACGTGAGCAAGACAGACAACTCCAGATAGCACAGTCTTTGATATAGAGGTTTTCAATCTAGGTTAGAGAAGACTCCGGCATAAAATTCATCAGTTGATAGGATGTCAATTCTGAAATGTGAAGCTCTTTGGCATATAGGCCTTAGGATTTGGGGGTGGAAGGAAAAAGTAGTGAAGAAGAGAAGCCTTGGGCAATGAGTCAGAGGTGTGAAGTAGGGGGTGAAGGAGGTCAGAGAAAGCATCACAGACGCTCCCACAGGCCAGCGCCCTGCCCTGAAACAGCAGCCCTCCAACTGTACTTTGCCCTTTTCCTGACTCTGGAGAGAAGATGCTGAAAATTCACACTCCATAAACAAGATCATGGAAGCCCTGAAAATTACATTAGGGATTTTGCTGACCATGGTGAAGGGCGATACACATAAATAGACTTTTTATAGGAAGACAATGAGAAACAGGTTGCTTACCTTTCAGCGGTGCCACTCTGATGCTAGCAAACCAAGCTGAAATAATTGTCGAAAGGAATCAACAGAGCACAACCCTAACAGATAATACCAAAAGATCGTGTGGTGTGGGCCACACGCAGAGCAAAGTGCTCCACCAGCTTTCGTCTTCAGAACAAGCTCTGACAGAAACACTATCATTACTGTTTTGCATACAAAGAAACTGAGGGTTACACAGGTTGGGTGATTTTTTTCTCTGAGTTATATTTGAATGCTGGCTATCTGAAAACAAAGGCAAGACTCACAATCATCATGCATTTGATTCAAGGGTATCCCAGAACCTGGCTGGGAATCCCAGTCTCCTCTCTTTTTTCCTACTAAACTCTTTCCAAGCAGGAACTTTTTTTCCAAATCCGTAAAAGCAGCCATTTCAAGTTAAATGGTTACTTAAGGTGAAACTTAAAATGGGATAATTGAAACTAGAAAAGTGATTGAGAGATGAAAAGCCCGCAAAGTCAGCTGGAGTTCCTGGAGGAAGATTCTGCGTTTCCAGCATGTCCTGGGAGCAGAATTGTCCACTACCGGTCAGTGTGTGGATCGGACTGTGTCTGGTCCACCTTGAGGCCTGCCCAGGATGTAGGCTTCAGCACTCACGTCTGATGAAACAGTAGTTCTGCTTGTCCTGGGGCCCTCTTTTTTGTTCAGTCACAGAGGCGAGGAAGCATTAGTGGTGTCATTTGGAGACACACCATAAGCCAGTGTGGAAACAATAAAGGTAGATATGGTGTTTGGAGACATGGGCAAACCAAAAGAGAATCTGGTCTCAGAGTGCACAGGAAAGAATTAATTGATATTCAAATAGCCTTTATGTGAATCCCTGTGGAATTCATTTCTTCTTTATTGCTATGTCCCCATTATTTAAGTCAGTAAGCATCATTTTATGTATTTGATAGGTAGTGAACCAAAAAATCCAAAGAAAAATGTTGTCTATTATTTAGCAAAACATTCAAGCAATATGGATACTAAAAAATAGATGTGTATGTGGCATATTTCTGAAAAGCTCCCTAGAAATTTTATGGGGTAAATACACAAACACACATAGGAATATCCCAAAGAGATCAAAGAATCATATAAATGGTAACAAAATCTAAAATTTAAAAAAACATTTAAAAAAATCTGAGGAACATTGAAAATCACACATTCTTGAACTTTGAACTGACAGGAATACGTCTCAGAGGTACTAGGGATACATTTGGAGATAAAAGAATGAAAAGAGGAAAAGACTGCACATTTTTAGTGTAATGTAGTATCCAAAAGGCTACTGTTATTTTTGGATGCACTCTATTTAGAATGTTTTATCACAGAACAGAGGGTGACAGTTCCACTGCCAATGACATTCATGAGACCTATTCTAGAATACACCATTCTGTTTGGTTTGCCTGACTACCAAAAATAAACAGACAGATTCGAAGTAATCCAAAGAATAGCTTCACAAATGATTAAGAGAAAAAAACAAAAAACTGATGTATAGGGAAGTTTGAAAGAATTATGTCTCTACCATTTGACTAAAGAAATTAAATGTGTACCTGTTTTAATGATAGAAAACTCTTAATAGTAGAAGATATGATTTACTCAGAAAAGATACAGGTTGAGCATTAGAGTGAGATGAATTTTTAAAAAATAATCTAACTTACATATTGCGTGGAAATTGGTTGGTGGTTAGTGACATCTAAGTGATACTGATTTGTAAGCAGTGAGGACCCTGAACTGAAATGCTGAAATGTATTTTCTAAGCACATTTAAGAGAGGAATTTGAAGCAAAATAAAAGGCAAAATGATTTGATGTCATATTAGAAGTTATGTGTGTGCTCATTTTGGCTGCACATATACTAGTTATGTGTATCATAATATATACATTTAATTCCAATTTAAACTCTCTTGACAGATATGTTAAAGTGTCTGTTAGCCCCCTTTGAATACTATTTAAGAGGATATTCAAAACTAAGGTTTATCACATAGCCATTCATAAATTCTATCTAAAAATGTTTGCTATCCATAAAATGATTATGAAAATGACTTTAAATATTTCATTGTAATATTGGCTAGAAGTTGGTAATGTTCAGACAGTATGATTGCATTTGTAATAAGTCCATATACAGAATTGTATAGACAGTTTGCAAAGAATCTTTGTATAGATTTCTTAATTATGAGCATGGAATATCTCATTCTTTTTGTCATATTGTTCTCTTCACCTACTTATATTGTCTCCACCTCACAAAATTGAGACGCTAAAGAGAATTAAATTCAAATTTAGCAGAGAAGGCAAATGTTCTAAAGGTGTAAGTAAAGGAAAATGTGAAAAAATTGGCAAAATAATAAAATACAAGGGTCAGGGGCTGATCTAAGTAATGAAGTCCATAATAGGGATTGCGCATTAAAGATAATCCTCTTATTCTCTATCAGATATTCATCTTGTCACTTAGTCATAGACTGTGCAGGAATAATAGATTCTATTCTAGAAAAAAAATCCTTTATATCTTTCCATACACTTCCCAATTTAAAAAAAACAGTCTTATAAGATTTGGAATAATAATGCATCATGATTTTGTTTCCTGACCACATAATCAAATTGCCATCTTTCCCCATCCTTCTCATTGACCTTTGCAGAAATATGCTCTTTTCCAGAGAATGTTAATACTCTTAACCCCCACATGAAGACTAAGAAACCAAAAAAGTTATAGGGATCTACCAGAAATTCACCTGATGTTCATAATGATTGAAAAACAGGCTAGGGGACAACATTCAGTTTTCACGTAGATCTCTGTTGCAATTTCAGGGGTCCAATAAAAAGTATCTAAAGTAGCTGAGAGTTTACCAGCTGTGATCTGAACATGAATTTCTGTTAAAAGTGCAGATATGCGTTAGATATTAAAATTGTAACCATCCTGGAGGAATTCCAGGCTAATATTAATTACACACACTTCTGTTCATCCTCTTAAAGCTTTCTCCTTTGTATTCAGCACTGAATGAGCTTCTGTGTGGCACTGTGAGGTTGACTTCTCTGTCCCTTACTGATAACAGCATGCTTTGAAAGAGAAGCCAGAACAATTACAGAAGAAATTCAAGGGGTAGGCGATGCAATAAAAATTGTTAAAGAAAGATGCAGTACCAAGGAGCAATAGATATTTTCAAGTTTCTTGAATAAAGCATGGAGTAAGCATAGTTCATTGCCATTATTTGATGTGGGAGAATAAAAGTAGAGATGTGACAGTGACAAACCCAAGGGAAGTGTAAGTGACCACGTTGTCCAGAGAGAAGGACCGTTGTGGTGGGCAATAGCACATCTCTGAGTACATAGCAGAAGCTCTTTATTACATATTCTTCATTAACTAACCCTTGTTTATTTTTTCACAACAAATATTTTGATCCTTTTGTGTTTCTTATTCCCAGTACTAAGACAGTTTTTTCGTGGGTATAGGCAAAATTACTTTCTGACTTCAATATTGTTAAAGTAAATACTTCGTTCTCCTTAGGAAATTGTTTGTGTTATAATATGTCAACCTGCAACTCTCAAATTTCAAAAACACCTGAAAGATTGAACAGAATACTATCATCTTATTCTCCCCCACCACCACTCTCCATTATTTTTCTTTTTCCCACACTAAAGCTTGAACCCAGTGCCATATTCCTAGGGCTTCAATTTTTATTTTTTATTTTTTATTTTAAGACAGGTTCTCTCTAATTTGTGCAGGCTGACCTTAAACTTGTTAGCTTCCTGCCGCAGCCTCCCAAGCAGCTGGCACTGCAGGGGTATGCTGATACTCTGGGTTTCCTTTAACTTTTACTTTTACCCCTAGTCATACAGCTTCCTTCTCAAGATCAACAGAACAAAACTTTTTCCAGGTTTGATTTAGGAACCTGACTGACTTCTGGATTGAAAGTTTTTGTGAATGAGAACAACTCTTAATGCTCAATATACAATGAACACCGGAAAATATATCTTGAATTAATGCATTTCTAGGACTGTATTTTCCTCCTCCTCCTCCTCCTTCTCCTCCTCCTCCTTCTCCTCCTCCTCCTTCTTCTTCCTTTCTTATTCGCCTTCCACTTCCTCTTCCCCTTTCCTTTCTCCTTCTCCTTCTCCTTCTCCTTTTCCTTCTTCTTCTTCATCTTCTTCTTCTTTCCTGAGGGGTGCCGCACTGGCAGGTAGTCTAAGTGGCCAGAGTTCACCTGATTGCACACATATATGGTGGATTCAACCTTATTTTGTAGATTTATTTACGGTTTTCCTATGATGTTTTTGACTTTTCTCTAGCACTCACCACTGAAGCTAGTCCATCACAGCTAGACATGAGACACTCGATTTCTTTTGTACATAATAACAAATGATGTTCACTATCACATTGCTTTGCATACAAGGAGTGCTTAACATATGACAGGCCTGAAAATAAAGATATCTTCCAATGTCAAGAAAAAAGTCAGAGAAAGTAAGTTTTGGTTGATTATGCTATCTTTAGTGCTTTTATAGATTTTCTTCCTTCCAAAACCTGTCACCTCTGAAGTGGTATCTAGATACATCATTTGAAGTAGTTTGTTCATGGGCATATCTGAAATCACTTGAAGTCCTCAATATTGTCATGATAAATATTTCATTTTCCTTTAGCTTTGCATTGCTATGAGCATATGAAAGCTTTTCTTTTCCTTTTCTAGGGTCATAATTTTGTTACAGTCAACTAATAGTTGTATGAACTCTTCTTCATCTCTTCACATATGTGTAACAAAATTCAGATTTATCTCAGGAAACAGAAGCCCCCATCACCCTGGACCAACTTCATGGAATATAAAGTTCACGGAGTTAAGCAGACGCTGCTCCTCTTTCCTTCCACACTAACACTCCAGATGGCCCATCTCCCAGGGAGAAGGTTAGCATTTTCCTACCCCTCACAAGACACAGGATCGTTTTTGCAATGGCTACAGAGAGGCCAGGATGTACCTCTTGCACACTTAAAAAATATAACCTCACAATATTGTGAGGGGCACACACAGCACTGAGGGTGCTGCCCAGTCTCTGAATGCAATTCCAAACTTGGAGCTATCACCTAAAGCCTCAGGCTTGTTGCATTTTCTCATTGCTATGCAAGCTGTCTACCTGCACTCCGGTCCTCTCCTTCTGAACTTACAGGTCATTTTTATCAATGGACCGTGGAAAGATTTGAATACTTTTTGTGATCTGGGAGTTTAAGAAAAACAAAAACAAAACAAAACAAAAAGAAATGACACTAGTTTATATCGAGAAACAAAGATTGCATCGAGACTTTTATAAGTAAATGGACACGACTTGAGACCATACTCATAAGTGAGATAAATCAAACCCACATGTGTAAATACCATATTGTCTCCCTAGTGTAAGAAACTGAAAAAAAATATGATCGAAAATCTATAATAAATACTATGTAAGGGTAAAAAACAGCTCGAAGAGCGAAAGTAATTGGGAAGGGAAAAGGGGAAAAGAGGGAAGGGAAAAGGAAAAGACATAGATCCGTATATGTGTATATGTAAGATAACTAAAACGAACATACTGCTGAATGTATTAGATATTGAGAAAGAACAGTTAATACTCATACGATTAGATTAAGTTTACATGTCTATATCTGTTAATGTAAACAACCATTTTGAATATAGTGATGCGCAGTATTGCAACCATGGTCAAATTTCTATCATCCTATTTTGTAAACCTGTAATATTACTGTTGTGCATTCATTCTAGTCATTTGTTTGTCTCTTTTGCTTTTTGCCTTTCTTATATGCATCTTTTTTTCTCTCTTAAATAATAAAAAAAATACATGTGTGAAAAACATACCAACATAATAATTTTAAGAGAAAAAAATATGTACTTGCAGAAAAGAAATATAATTTCAGTGGTATGGTTGGTATTCCATCTTGTGCCTTGATTGACAGATAAAAGTCTCATGTCAACCGGAAGTGGCTCCTCACCTCTGAAATTTTCCCTTTGCAGTGAAAATCTGGCAGTTTCCTTCAGCTGCCTTGCTGGGAAAGCAGCATACAAGATTATAAAGGAACAGAAATACTTCCCAGTTCTTCAGCTCTTCACTTTGTTCTTTTTGGTAGCATCTATATTGATTGGTTTTGCGTTTTTTTTCTAGGTTAGATTCAGTTTCTGCAAAGCAGTTAAAATGAGTTCATTACACATGTGTCCATTGTCTAAAAGAATGTGGAAAAAAGCGTGAGACACTAATGAAAAAATTTTAGCTTAAGTAAAAGCCTTTGTAGTAAGTGAAACTTGTTTTAGGTATTTGTTTTCATTTCATGACCATAAAATATTTTCCTAGAAAATGGAACTGTGAGCAGAATTTTATTCTATTATCTGAACATTACTTAACCAAATGGTGTCACTGATTTTTACCTAAGGGGCACTTAGGAGTTATTATGTCATTAAGAAAAGGGATATTAAGGGACGGCCCTTGAAACTGAAATGTGCATTCTGCACACACTGGTTTTACTTTGATTTTGTGCTTTGGAGGGACAGTTTGGATGTAGGTTTGACAGAGAAGCAAAATAAACTCATTGGGAGGAATTTAGAATTTTCATATAATTTCCAGCAAATAATTGTTGCACTTATTTCAACTATTCCATGAGGGCCCAGCAACATTGGCCTCTTAAAGTATAAAATCTATGTTTAATTATCATTCAGGGCAAGTGAGTTACATTTCAATTAAGAATTTGGCATGGACTATGGAATTAGGAGGGGTGAAGTGGTTTTATTGTTACTACCTGGTTAGAAATAAATGAGAAAACAGAGTTTTGAGGTCTAGCTGCCTTGCTTATTGTGGATAGCTTTCTCACTGTAGCAGAGGCTTCAAAAGTATAGTCTTTAAAGTGATCCCAAACATGTTTGCTAGCCAGTAAATTGCTATTTTTTTTAAAAAAGTAGATGTTTTCTAGAATGTCACTAACAGATACTGGCAAATAGCAAAATACCAGTGCAAAGTCTTCTTTGTGAACTAAATTTGACACTGGGAAATTTAATGCCTTTTTTATTCTGCTGGCATCATTAAAATACACACAACTCATATTCTTCTCCCGAGAACTATTTGCCAGGCTCAGGTAGTCATACTGCTAGACTGCTTTTTTGATCCTTAACATGAGAACTACTAAATGTACATATAAACCAGAGCATTGTTCTGACTTTGTCTCATTAATTTTCTTAACTAAACAAAACCAATTTGCCTTCTTACTTCACCTTTATTCTTCAATTAAGAGGTTGTTTTCTTACCTTGCACTATTCTTCAGTTCAACCTTAGTAGAGTTAACTGTTATGCCTTATTCCTTACGCTGTATCTGGGTTAATGTTATCAGTCATAGAGTTAGAGAACAAAATTCTTACCATTTACTGACATGTTAAAAACATTCTTTTGTTTTCAGTTCAGCAGATGTTGGTATTAGAAACATGTTATTAGTGCCATAGTCAATTGTTAATATTGTTCCTTATTTTAAAACATCAACATTGCTCAATCTATATTTGAAAATGAAGTATTACAAAGTAGGACCCAAAAAGTTCCCTTAAGCTTTCTTTGCTTCTATAAAATATTTGATCATAAAATAAAAAAAGATAAAGTTATTAAAGGGTCATAAGTCTGGGATGCAGATATTCCAGAAAACATATTTAAGAACAAATAAAACTAGTCAGAACTGGTCCCTTTTGAGTTTTTACCAATGGAAAATAAAAGCAGTATAACTTTTCTAGATGATTGTTCATGCCCCACGCTCACATTTACTTTGATCAGATGTGTTAATTTTCTTGTTGAGGGGATAAAATACCTGACACCTGCAGCTTAATGAAGGGAAGGTTTATTTGGGATCATAGCTTGTAGAGTTTTCGGTTCCCAGTCCGATGGCTCCGAGGTGGGGCGTCACCACAGAGGGGCGCACCAGAGGAAAAGCTGCTCGCCTCATGGAAACTAGGAAGCAGACAGAGTCAAATGAGGAGCCAACCAGGAAGAGAGAGCCACCCTTCCATATCTTGACCACAGCGACCCTCCAGTGTTGATGGAATCGTCCCTCCTAACAGCTATACAACCCCATAATCCAATCACCCTTTAAAACCTCCACCTGTGACTGCATGAGGCTTTGGGGGACATCCTCATATGAACAATAACAAGGGGGAAATTGGAAAGCTAGTCCAGTTGCTCAAGCCTTCATTTCATCCATTTCATCCCTCTCACCTGTATTCTCTCTTGCCAGCTGTGTCCTTTTAACACTCTAAGGATCAGTAGCATAAAAATAAAGATATTTGTAAAAACTTACAACCATTATCTTCTCTATCCATTTCTCTGTTTCTCTTTTCCTTCCCATGGTGACCCCTGGCCATAATTGACTGCGTATGCTTTTTATCTAGAACACAGACAAATGCAAAACTATGTTTGAGAGGAAGTGAAATCCCTTAAAGTGACTGAAGAATTTTTGTTTAAGAGCTTTAAAAAAAGGGTTTGTGTGAAAAACATAGAGATGTGCCAATGAAAGTTGAACAGGTCTGCCCAGGAGAAATTGGTGAATTTTTTTCTGACCGTACTTAAATTCTAGCATACAATGAAAACCAGACAAACATCTCTTCTCTCCATTACTAAAATTTACCTGTTTTCTCAAATTATCTACTAATTTTAACATTCTAGTCATAATTTTTACTCCTTATCCTGTGTCTCTAAATTCTTCAATATATATACTAAGATAATGTTCGATAAGAGAGATTTCATTTTGTTTCCTAATTATTCCTGCATAAATCATTTATTATGATATATGATTGTTAATGAGGATATGTCAAATTGATGGGATTAAGCAAAACACCTAGCAGATGAGCTAAGCACATTTTTGAGTCAGCATAGGTGGATTGTGGAGGTATGAACTTGTGTACTATAGGTAGTCTCTGGTCCTTGTCTCCTGGGAAGCCTTTCCCTGCCCTGCTTTCTGCCTACCATGAGCTAAGCAACATTGTTCTGTCATATGATGCCCTTCCACCATATTTCTTCCTTGGAGCCAGCTGTCTGTCCATGGACTAAATCCCCTGAAACCATGAGGACAATTAAACCTTCCTTTCAAGTTTCTGATGTGGTGTATTATATGTCAGTGACAAGAAAGTGTTTTCTATCCAGTGTTTCTCTTTTCGTTAACCCCAGTTAATCAGCATAATATCTGTCATCTTATTTTCTTGATAATAGTAAACATACAGTTTGAAGTTTTTTTGGATTATTTATTATCTTTTTCCCTTTATAGTGTATGAACTTCATGAAGGGTGCTCACTTCTCTTTTTATGACCTCCACTCCTGGAGAAACGATGAACACATCTATCTGTTACTTAACTGATTGCTATGTAGTTAAATCTTTCTAGTCAAAGAAAAATAACTTATATTATGTTCTGAAAAATTTCCCACTGTAATAGTTGTACCACTTCCAATTTATTTAAGGGTTTTTAGAACTTTAAATGCATGCCCAAACCCCACTCCTTTTCCAGTAAGGCATAATTGAATTTTCAGTGATTCACTTAGGAACAGATCCTGAGTCCATGAATTTAAGAGTTGCTTGCCCAATTCCAATATTCTTCGTCACTTTCCCTTTCCCTAGAGTTGGGTATGATTTTTTTCATGTTTTGCCAGTTTAAATGGCAACATTGATTATAATTCCAATCTGTGTGACTTGGGTCCATTTTGCCCTCATATTTTCATAAGTTTTAGTACTCTTTCTTATAAACACTATATCTCATTATATTATTTTCATTGCAAAACAATATTGGAAAGATACTACACAGAAATTAATTAAATATAAATATTTGATCAAAATGCTTCAAGACCATGTTCACATAATTTCCTTATGTACAGTTCTACCAAGGTATTTTTTTCAAATAATGTTTTCTTTGCCTTCAATTTAATAGTGTTTCTTAAACTGTTTATATTTTAAAAAGTTAAGGCTGCATAAGATTCCAAATGTTATTTTAAGATGAGCTGGTTTTAAAACTATAAGTTAGTACTTTTGAAGCAAGGGCTAATTATGATTTGACTGAACCAATTTACTTCAGTCCTTGAGAAGGGTACAAACGCAATCCTGTTGTCTGTATCCTTAACTAGTCATGTCTGCATTTGTATCCACTATTGACAATAGCTGTAGGCATGTACCTACTTTCTCCAATCTCACTGAAAGCGTTTAATGTAAAGTTTGTCATTTCCCTTTAAATCAATTTCATTTCCATGTTGCAATAGAAAACACAGATAGCTTGGTACATTTAATTTATGGAAAATAAAGCAGACCATTGGCCAATAGCTACTATACTTGTTAATCAAATTCTTTTACAAGCATAAAGATAGTAATTTGGAGCTTTGTTTCCTCTTAATTTTCCTGCCTCACTACATTAAAACTGTAATAAATAGGGAAATAAATTTGATTAGAAAATTTTAGGAGTGAGCAAGGAAGTCAAGCAGTCAAGATAAAACTCTAAAACAAACCACATCATAATTAAATTCACCAAATCTTTAAATAAGATAATAAACAACATGCATCTACGAAAGACACTAAATTATACACAGTACATTGTTTGGACCCTTTTGTAAATTTTAACGCTATACAGAACTCATTGTTTCATGAACACATAATAAAGTGAAACTGTTACCATAGGAGAAGTATTGCATTTAATTTGAAAATGCCACCTCCCGAGAATGTCCCTAAACCCTTTACTTGAAGTAACTTGAAGCACTCTTCCACCATGGTGATCTATTATAGATACAAGATATGAAGTACACTTTGCAGTGGAAGCAAGTCCGTACTCACCTCCAAACAGTTCAAGAACATTTGTACTAGAGAAAACTTCTTGCATGTATTAAATGTTTAACGACTTATTTGTCCTTTCTGCATATAAACTTTCCTCAAATATAAAATGAGGAGGTTAGAACACAAGGTCTTTCAATTTCTGCTCTTCAATTCTAGGTTAAAAGTAAAATTAGGTCATATAGGAGTAACTTGAATGCAGTATGGCCAGGCAGTTTGCTGAAGTAGTCATTTCCCCCTATATTTCTAAAAATGTGACTCAAACAAGGCAAAATCTAGTTTACTTAACATTCTAGTAACCAGGCATATATATTAACTAGCATAGAGGGCAAAAATCTCCTTAGTTGCATATTTTGAGCTCCATGTAGAAAAAACAAATGCTGAATAGAAATACTAATATTAGGGAATATTAAAAGCAACTTTCAGTGTTGGACAAAAAAGTTCTAACCTGATTTGTTCCTATTTATATAATTTTGAGATACTACAAATTGCTGAAATGCTTTTTTTGTAAAAATAATTGTAAAATATATTCATTTTGTTGATAATGATAAGCATATTTCTTAAAATATTTATGGAGTATATGAACTATTTTAGCTATTAACTAACTGTGTGGATAATCTGTCCCTGCTAATTAAAACCTTATTTTTATTTTTAGTCTTAAGATATAGAACCTAAAGCAGTGACAGTGAAGTCTTGGGTGGAACTCTCAGATGTGGAATTCATCTATGCACTGGAACTGATTTTCATTCCTGAAATTCTTGCTTAACTAATTTCTCTACATGTGATTTGTGGGAAATATTAAGGCTTTATCTCTAAGCAGCAGCCTGTCCATCCATAAAATGGGGGTAAAAATGCCTGCTTCATAGGGAAGTCATGTTGATTAAATGTAAAACTTCCTGAAAAATTATGCAAATGAGTAAAATGTTGACGGTCATTGAAAAAAGTAAGACAGCATTATTTCCAAATGCCTTCCTAGTATCTGAGCCCTAGTTACTGAAGTCATGTATTTCCCATTCCTTTTTGCAAAAGTATATTTAAATCGACTCTTTATCAAACACCAAAATTAGTTTATGTATCAAAGCTTTGTCCCATATTTGTTGAGAAGCTTTCTGTTTAAAGTATTGATATTTAAAGATAATTTTGTTAAGAAGTGCTTTTTCAACTCAGAATTGAGTCTCTCATAGATGGTAGTGTTTAGGCAGGAAGAATGTCTTTCTCATTCCTTTCATTCTGAACAAAGTACAGAACAAGTACTCGTGTAAGTGTTATGAGATGGAATTGGGGAGTGAATCGAGATCAACAGGAATTGAACTCTTACAATTTAATCAGCACAATTCTATTCTTCATTCCTAGCCATGACTGGCAAGCAGGGAAATTATCTTTCTGTTGTTTTATTTTAAAGCTCTATTTTTAATAACTATTTGTGTTTTCATATATTTCCTCTCTCTGTCTCTTGGCTATTAGGACTTGGATCCATTGTTTCTTATGTAATCCCAACCCTGTTGTACTTTGGCATGCAGAATTGATGAATTAGATTTATTTAAAACATGTTTAGGTCAAGCCAGCCACAGGTAAAATAAAATCATATGCTGCAAGTCATTATACTTTTCAAATGAACATGTATTTAAGATTTAAAGTCCTCATTGGCTTACTTAGTTAGAATGATTATTCTCAGGCCAAAAAAATTTTTTAAAAATGATCTAGTTATTCCATAAATGGTAACTATTTTTCCACATCAACTTCTATGCAAAGTACTTCACCCATACACTATTTCTCAGTAACTCTTTGAGGTAAGTAAGTGTTATTACTCCCAGAGCTTAAAGGGGTTGTACAACTTCTCCAAAAATCACAAACTTGCAAAGTGTGCCTGGGATTTAAACTCGGGTCAAGCCCCAAGGTGCCCATTAACCTTTCCACTCTGTTACATTATACTCAGGAGACTGCTTGTGCCATGTGTTAGTATGGACATGAAAAGCCTTTCATGGCCCCTACTGCACAGCTTTCCTCATCGTTAGTAGAAGCCAGAACATTCACCTTAGGAAGATGTTCATTTAACTTAAATTGTTTATCTCATATTAAATGCACATTATCCCAGTTGGGAGGAAATATTACCTTCATAATGATTTGACATCCTTATGTTCTTATTGCCTTTAGTTTTGTATAATGAACTTTCACATAAATGTACTTTTGCAAATTAATTAGCTAGTTATTCAAGTACTGTTCAATGAGAATATTAGGTGAAAACATTGTGAATGTTGTGCAAAGAGTAGTATATAATAAAGACCTTAATCTCAAAGGACTATAATTTAGTAACATAAATTCACACCTGATGACAAATAATAACACAGTGAAGTACACAGTAGTGCCGCACCACAGACGTAAGTGGGGTTTGCTAAACGATTCAAGGAGCAATGAATTTCAGCTGCTAACATGGGGAAGGCTTTCAGAAGTAGTGGATTCATGGAAGGATTCATTGGCTATTCGAGAAACAAGGAAAGGAATTCCACATGGAAGAATCGGCGTGATCACCGCATGCTGTCTTCACTGTGCACAAACGTGAGGACCGTGGTGAATGTCCACTGCTAGCAGCGTGGCATTCATGGAGAACGACGGAGGGAGGCAAGCTAGAGAGCGATGAAGCAGTGGTAATCTTGACCACGGCAAGGGGCTAATTTGCAGTTGTCTGCATGAACAAAACACAGACATATAAGCATATGATGGTAATGGTAGAATTAAAAAAATAAGGGATTTAAAGTCAATATAAAAGAGAACGAAAAGGAAGGGACGGAAGGCAATTTACAGAAATAAAACTGTATGATTGCATGCTGATGATTGTACCTTTGTAGGACTGGCCATCGTCAATGTGAAATAAGGACATCTTGCCTTCCCATGTCACCATGCCATTTGTCTCCTGTCCCAAACCTAGAACCCTTCCTCAATTCTCAGCAGCCCCTAGCCACCCATGCTACCAGATGGTCTAAAAAGAGCCCTATAAAATCACTTGATAATGGTAAGAATGGGTATCACTCTCTAAAAAAGGCAGTTTGTGGTGGTGGAATTGTACTACAGTATTTTTTAATAGGGTGGGATTTTGTTGATTTTTAGCTTGGAATTTCTGCCCCATCTCTCTTACATCACATCATAGGTGTACCCCTAATTCAGCATGATAAAATATTGAAGCTCCTTCTCTCTGAAGTTATTGCACTGCCTACCACCAGGGGGCACTGTTAACAGACTAGCTTTCCCTGTTACTGTTCTTAAGCGTTCCATCCACTCAGGCTTTCCCCAAGACTTCTGCTCCTCTCTCTTTAGTTTTTATCTTATTCCTTTCTGCTTTTCATAACACAAATTCTACAAAATCATAAAATTACTCACAGGCCAAACAGGAACCATAAGTGTTTTGATTAGTCCTTAGGTATAATAAGATCACCTATGGAAATTTTTTCTCCGCATATCTTCCCAGAATTTTTCTTGTTGCCACCAAACTGTATGCTCTGTAGTATCATTTTAAACAGTTATTTCCACAATAAGAAATGATTCAGAATAGCCAGACTTCACCAGAAAAAAACTCAACATAAAATCTTATACGAGAAGAATTAAGGAAAACAAAGTGACTATTTCTACAAATGAATATGTATACAAATATCTTCAGTTATCACCAATACATCTTTCCTAAAAGGTTGGCCAATACCACAGTCTTTCCCATTAGCATTCAGTGTTCCAGTTTGGAGGGAAAAAAACTCACTAGGGAAAACATAAAAGGGATCATATATTTTATTATTAACAAGTATAATGTTCTTTATGCTTTTTCTTCTTTGCCCATCCTTTCCATATGCTAAGGCTAGGAAGATAAATAGCAGGTTCAGTGCTATTGACAGAAGCCTTTCTGTTATGTAAACCTGATTTCTTTACAAACTCCTCCTTGCCACGGGAGACAGGGAGAGCAAGATTGAAGATTCATTAATATATCCCCATAAGCAAAGAACAAATGAATCTCATGCTTGTCTCTTGGAACATTTGGAATGGCTCATTCAACCACCTGTCTAGATCCCTTCTGGCTGGAAATATCAGAACAAAAGTTGAATAATTTCATATTAAAGATGAGGGAAAATACAAATCTCTGTGTGTTGTAAAGTGGCATTGTATCTAATTTCAGTAGAGCAAAATATTTGCTTTCTTAGATTGTTCTATGTTTATGGATCAGCTCTATGTGGGAATATTTTGGTTTGTTTGCAGACTGAATTTTCTGGTCATAAAAATCACAGATTTTTATCTGGGGTGACACTTCTGTTGGATCTTTGTTTCACAATGCAATGTTGGTGAAAGATGGCAGATTCAGAAACTGACTTATTTATTCTTTCCCCAGCCACTTGCATTTTGACTAAACCCAGATACATTTCTGTGCTTCATCTTTATTTTGGAGAGTAAAATACTACATTTTGAAGGACACAAGAGCAGCCATCTGGTTCCGGTAATTTTTCTATGTCTCATTTGTCTATTAGGTGTAGAACATCTTGCATATTAACCATTATTTGATCTAATAATTCTCATCGGTTTGTCTTGCCTGTTTCCAAAGCCATTTAGCAAATGAGAATCTCCCTAATGTCTTCTTTCAAAGTGGGAAAATAAAATTCATGTCACAGCTGATCATCTTCCTTCATCAGGAGCAAGTGAGAAATTTATGCTCTTCTACTCTCTGCACCGTGACACACCTTTTGTCCTATATTTAGTCCTTGAACCCAAAACCCTACCTTCTCGGTCCTTCTAGGTTTTCTTGCTTCATGTTTTCAGTGAAGTAAAAATATATACTTTTGTGATGAAGAAATTCAGTTTCATTAATATAAATAAAAAAGCTAAATAGATGATTGAGTGAGGGAACTGGGGATAATATTTTTTTATTTACTTTTTCTAATTTTCTAACATCGTATATTGTCTGTACCTATGCTAAATGCTATAAGAAATAAGAACCAGATGTTATGGGAAGATGCTGTAACGTTCAAATGAGAGGAACAAAAATGAGTGTAACAAAACAAAGCAGTCCTTTTGGGAGTGAATGTGTTTTTTGAAAATATATATTGATATAAACATTTTTCTGTAACTTTTATTTAACATCATGAGTCTTTCCAATTAGAATTTAATTTAAAATGAGGAATAACATTCACAAAGGAAACATTTGAAAATGCTCCCATTTTTTGTTTCTTTGGGTTGGGGTTTTTGTTTTGCTTTCCTTTGCTGAGCAATGTGCAGTTTATAATAGCACACCCAGGCTCAAGGCTAGTCTGGAAGATGTTGGGGGCTATCCTTAGGGAAGTGACTTCTGACCTTAGGTGAGAAGGCCAGTGGGAGGAAATGTCCTGTCTTAGGCAGAGCAGATTGAAGACTCAGAAGCAGAAGGCAAGATGTCACATTTCTGAAAGATAAAGTAAGCCCAGTTATCTGAAACAGAATGAACAAGTGGTACAGAGTGAATATCTGAAATGAAGCTGAAGACGGGTCATGTAGTCCTTGCAAGCCACAGTCAACATTTAGATGCTTACTTTAAAGACTTTAATGGCAACACTAAAGAGATTTAATCTGTATACTTGCCATGGAAGCAAAGACCCAAAATGAGCTATAATGACATTTGGGGGTTAAAAGTTTAACCCTGAATTTACTTTATAAAGAAGGAATTTGTAACATATGACATTGTATCCTAGACTATCCCATAGAGGTTGGCCAGACACCAACTTCGGGAGGAACACCCACCTTGATCACCGAGCTGTGAAGTGGCGTAATTAATGGGAATGCTGTGTGACTAGGAATAGGAAAACAACAGTAGCATTATGAGGAAGAAACTTAGCTCCAAACTTGTTACTGTTGGGATCGTAAATGTCTCCTAAAATCTCATCCCTGAAGACTTGGTCCTCAGATAATGGTACTGCTGGGAAGTCATGGAAACTTTAATAGGTTGGGTCTAGCTAGAGAATTAAGTTATAGAAGACATACCTCTGAGGATATTTAGGCATCTCAGCTCTTGTCTCCTCCTTTCTCTTCCTCCTCCTTCTTTGTTCTTTTCTTCCTTCCTCCTCCTCTACCTCCTCATTTTCTGTCTCTCTGTCTCTGTCTTTGTCTCTTTCTGTCTATCCGTCTGTCTCTCTCTCTCTCTCTGTCCACCATGAAATGAGCAGCCTTCATCACAGACACTCACCACTATGATGTTCTGCTTTACTATAGACTCCAAACAGCTGGGCCAACCATGCACTGAAATATCCAAAACTATGAGCTGAAATAAATCTTTCACCCTTTTATGTTATCTCAGGTATTCTTTCAGGAACACTGAAAGCTGAAAAGCACAAGCCCTACCCAGTACTTGTCATTGTGGGTACTACCAGCCCTGCTTGTATCTTGGCACTGGATTCAAGAGCATATGATATAGCAATGCATAGTAGAACTCTTCTCATCACATGATCTGGTTTGTAGGACGTAAGATTCTCCTTTGGTATGACAGCAGTCTGGAGGTCAAGTCTTATGATTGGTCAGGATTGATTGCCTTAAACTCAGGGCCTTAAACCAAAGATTTAGTCAATTTCTGTGGAGCTGTGCAGAAAGCTGTAAGCATTTTTGCTGGAAAAATTGACTTTTACTTCTCACTGATGACATGCTTATTGTTGAATATTAACAAAATTAGTTGGAGTGCTCTTTGAAACCAGATTAAAGATGGGAAAAGTGAACCCTTGTCACATTATAATGGAGGGTGAGGTAGTTTGACTAGAGAAGAGAGACTTGTTTGGAAGCAACATTGACCACATTTTGTAATGAACTAGTTTGGAGAAGAGGAGATTGTAAAATTCATTTCCAGATTTCTTGCTTGAGCCAGATATGTGGTACTTTCTTTCCCCGAGGGAAAGAATATATGGTAAGTCCCAAATTTGGGTAGCAGTATTATAGATTTAGTTCTGGATATGTGGGAGAGGCAGTAGATAAAAGGGACAAAACTCAGGAGATCTATTGCTTTTGGAGCAGGAACTCTAATAGAAAAGAAAAAGCAGTATTATGCCTTTATTAATCATGGAAGCTGGAAAGCAAAGGTGCCTGTCTCTTCTTCACAGGACTATCATCGTCTGGGTGCTCTCGGCCTCTCTTCAGACCCCGAGAGTTGTCAAAAGTAATCCCTTTCACAACTGACATTGATCCACCGAGTCTTAGTCTTCAAGTGTGTCACTACAGAAATCATCTTAGAAATCCATGCTTACTCTTGTGTTAGTCAGCATGGACTGAAAGTTAAGTCCAGGCGTCACAGAACATGTTGTCATTTTTGTCAGGACTCCTGAGCACTGTGCACGCTGTCTTCTGCCCATCAACAGGATTCCATGAGTTCAAGAGCTGCAAAAATACTAAAAGGGGCTGTCTCCTCCTTGGCCCCAGCTCTATGGTCTGCTGCATCCTTATCACTTGCCCCAAGTCTGGGTGTTCATCAGCCCATGGGAAAGGAATGATCATGTGTAATATGTTCCAAACCATCTGGTGTGCGTGTGTGCACATGCGTGCGTGTGTGTGTGGCTGTGGTTGCACAAAACCAATTGAATACGTATTAATCTATTTTGTTATCTAACTGGGAAGATTACTCTTCTGTTGTGCAATTTTCAAAATTTTAATATATTGTTTCATTCTTTGATGATAATCCCATCTAAGGCTCTTTAAGCTTTAAGGACACTTGAATAGACAGTTTGCGATACTTATTTTCAGCATGCAGTGTTCAAAGACTTGATTGAGTGTGGTAAGAGGAGTTTTGAAATGCATATTTCAAAAACTCAGTGGTGGATATCAAAACACTTATGTATATGTGTATCTCTCAAATATTTCTTATACATAATTGAAATTAAAGTTTTTAGTGAACAAATATTTAAATTATGTGAAACCATTAAGCACAAGTCTTCTTTAAAAATGTTTAAGCAGTGATTGAATTGATGATATTTTGAAAAAATATATGATTTATTTATCTTAAATATATGAAAGAAGAATTTATAAATCCAAAACATAAATGGATGTTTAAGTTCTCATTTATCTCTACATGAAAAAAATGACCTAAAAAGACTGTCAACACTATTTTTAGTTTTATTTTCTTAAGGGGCATAAAATGTTTGTGACTTGGAGCATAAAATAGTTCTCTAATAAGTTGCTAGTCAAATGGCATCTTCCACTCACCTTAACTAATGCTCAGAAAAATAGGAATGATGAAGAAGAACATATATTCTCATATAGTGTGTAGCCAATTTCTTGGTACAGGTGAACAGGTCTTAGTTAGCAGCGACTTACTAAGTATCTTCAGTAACAATGCCCATGTTTCTTCAAAAATCAGCAGGTAACATGTGAAGTTCAAAGTGAGCACAGTTTTCAATATTGAAAGAAAACTCAGTGACAATTCCAAGTACCTGGCTGAACCACAGTTTTTAGGAATATAGAGTAGGCAATCAGAAAGTGCAAGTATCTTTCACATATAAACAAAATTACTTACCGCTTCCAAAGAGAATCAGTCTTGATATTGGAAGTTATGTAAGTATATCTTGATAATTCATTAGAGACACTATATATAAAAAGTGGTTAATGATTTCATATGTGGAAGGATAGAGGCTGATGGGTTGTAAATATCTTAAGAGTTGACCACCAGATATGTGAGCTTATTGTTGGCTAGCGTTTGAAACCATAGATGTCCAGTCCCTGGAGAGAGTTAGCAAAAGTATATGGAGATGGCCAATGCTATTAAATCGACAAAATGATAGTGAATTAGCAGAGGAAAATTATCTCCACTCGGAGAAAAGAAACATACTAACGATTTTCTGTTATCCATGTATTTGAAAGTGCATTCACTGTAAATGTGAATTTATTGATGCATCAAAGATTTTTCAGGCAGAAAAATCATGTGCCTTATGACATAGTGTGGTTTTCTCATTACAAGGAAGATACCTTTTTCCAATTATACTATGATGAAATGTATAACGTACACTATGAAATTGTAATTTGTTCATAAATTTGAAAAATAATATTTCAATTTATGTGTTATATCTAGTCTATAATCAGAATCAGATTTTTGAGGAGCATAAATATTAAAAGCATTATAGGACCCCTTCCTTCTCTACATGTATTTTACTTTAAATTCTTGTCAATTAAGTAAAAAAACCAAATCTCTACAGTGAAAGACAAAGCCACAGAGGGGCAACATCAAGTCTCTCCTAATCTATTTCCTTTATTCCTGCCTTAATTATTGTCTCAAAGTAAAACTTAATATTATCCTTTTGGCACATTTTTTCCCATGCATAGTTTTCAGATTGGTTTACCTATTAGTTCATTTAGGCTTGAAGATTTTTGTTATGTCAGCATTAATGTAGCTAGTTATTTTATAAGCAGTCAAAATTTTAAGCATAGTATTATCAGCAATTTGCAACCATTCGCAGAAGGTTAATTATTTGACCAAAAGTAAACAGCAGTTGAAAAATCAGGGGCAGCAGGAATATTCACCAAAGTGAGTTGAGTGGTTTTCATGCTAAGTGCTAAGTGTTTGGAAGAATAATTTGAGATGCTGTATAAAAATTCAATCTTCCTCTCTAGGTGGATACTGGAAAGGTCCTAAAAGATCTTTCCTATTTGGGAGTTTTAATTTGAACTCATAAAAACAGGTGTTAAAAATAGTTTACAAATATTTTAAAAGATGTTTCAAGAAGTATCAAAGGTTTGCCATTTGGCCATTCCCGAAATCTAGTAGATACAGTTTTATGTGGATTGTTGGAGCAGAGAGCTAATTTAAGGTTTAAAGAAACAGAACAGGGATAGAAATGCAAGTCTGGTTTGTTCAGTCACGTGACTCTTCTTACCACCAACCTAACCCCATGTTAATTTTCTTCTCCTCCTCTTCCTTTCCTCTAAACTCACCTCATGACCACCACTCTGTCCTCCTCCTCCAACACCTCCTCCTTCTCCTCCACTTACTCTTCTTTTTCTTCTTCCTCTTCTTCTTCTCCTTCTCCCTTTCCCATTCTCTTTTCCTTCTTTTCTTTTCTCTCCGCATTCCCTTGGCTTTCCTCTTGCTTTGGAATTTGCCACTCTACTGTGACGGGGCTGACACAAATGCAGATGGCATCTTTGCCTTTACACTCAAGACCCATGAGGCATTTTGTCATTTTCCAGTAGATTTTCACTGAAAACAAACAAGCAAACATAAAGGAACAAGGATTGCTGAGCCATAAAATTTGTTCTTATAAGGTTCAAGTTTCTATTTCTTATAACTGAGAACTGTTGCATGTTCTTATTTTAAATGTGCAAGATGCTCAAGATACATAAACTTAAATCTGAATCTGAGGACACTGGTTAGCAGGCAGCATGTATGAATCTTTTTTAACTAGAAATCTCCTATGGAAGGTGTTTCCTATTCCAAAAGTTCTCTGTCATGGGTCTTGAAATCTTTATGCTTTTGTCTTCAGGTATTAACTAGTGTTCTGCTCTGTTTCTGATGAATTCACTCTCCTTTTAGCCTCTGTTACCATCAAGTAGCAAATATTTCTGTCCCATACTGTTTTAACCACCATGAGGAGCTCAGAACAAGAATTCACTATTAATGTTCTTCAAATTAAAGAAAAAATACATTATAGTTAGATAGATGTAGTTTCTTGTGTTCTACTGCCTAGGAGAGTGCCTAATAATGCTAATGCACCATGAATTTCACAAGCTAAAAGAAAGGATCTTGATTATTTTCATCACAAAAAAATGATGAATGTTTGAGGAAGTGTGCTTTCTCTGATTTAAATATTACATACTGTAGGCAGGTACTGTGCCTACTCACCTGCTGCCCATAAATGTATACAACGTTTGTATTTTGGAATATCAAAATAAATGTAAATAAAATTTTAAAATATCACATATAAGTAAACAGGAAACAAGGCATACTTGATACTTGTTTCTTTACTCAAGAAGGTGGTGAAATTCATATATGAATGTACAAAAACCAGAATATCAGTCATGTTTGTTCCTAAACATTTCTTTCATTATTTGTACAAATATGATATGTAGTTTCCCAATTTATTCCTCAGACTTTCCACTGTTATCTTTTCTTTTTTCTCTTTGCTCCTCTTCCTGCCCTTTTATTTTATTCTCTTCTCATGCTCTTTCAAATAGAAAAACAAGTTAGAACTATTTTAAAATAGAAAATATTCTTTTTAAAATAGAAAATATTCAAAATATTCTGCTCCTATCTCTGGTCAGCAATCTGAATTCCCTTTATATACATCTGTTTTGCCAAGGATTTTAAACCTAAGTTTTCTCCATAACCTATCCTAGCTCCACTGTTTTCTTTTATTTTTTTTCAATTCTTTCCTCAAAACAATAAAGATTGCTTCAGATATTTCAAGTGAGATATATTCCCAAACACCCACTGTTTTGTCATAACCTGAGAGATCTAATGGTTTCAAATCATCTTAAAACTCAGTGGCATTTGGTGAATGATAATTGCACATGCATAGCAATTGAGGGCTAGTTTAGCTTCAGTCCTACTTGGATCATATTCCATTCCAGCTCTTTAATATTTGTGAATGAAAAGTTCCTTGTTGAGCTTCTTCACTTTTCATCTGCCATGTAATGAAATCCCAATCAGACTATGTGAGCTATCTTTATTGGATACCCACAATGAGTAAGATAACACAAGTCACTTCTCTCTGAAAATAGAACAAAAGATTTATTTAATGAGGATAAAGTGTAAAGTAAATAATTTAACAATTTTTATAGTGATGACGCTCTCCCAGTGAGCTGTGAGGAGGTCCTCTGCTATGAACCCTGAGAACACCACCAAGTTTTCTCCAGTTCCCTGGTAAGTTAGCTAGAAATTCCTGTTCCAAGCAAGAGTGCTCTCTGAGGAGCTGGCAATTTTTGCCTATGAAGAAAATATGAGTTTCCTTTTAATGTAACTCAAATTTTCATTGGTTGAAGCTCAAACGACATGAAGACTTTTGATTCCAGTGTTGAGTTAGATAACAAAATAAGAGAAGAAGAGAAAACAGATGCACATAGAGTTCAGTTGCAAGAGCACGCATTCCTGATTGACTAAGGCAATTTTCATTAAAGAGAAATGGCAATAGCAAAGTTATGGAGAAAGTTTCCAGAAGAAAACATCTCAGGATAAACACTTAACACAGAAATCATTTTTATTTCTGTCGCAAAGTCCTAGAATCAGTTTCCTTGGATACAAAGGTACTCTTCTATTACTTATAGCAAGTGTAATTCAAGTGGGCTAAGCCATGTGTAGAGAAAAAAGAAAATTTTTCAAGAATGTATTAATAGGAAATACTAAGTCATTCAAATATGTCACCATCTTACTCTACAGATGTCCTGCTAGGAGTACATTAGTAGAAATATAGACAAACATGCATCAGAAAGAATCCTTAAATCACTACTAAACACAATACCACTCCTAGAAAGATACTATGGTCATCTTCAGTTTACAAATGAGAAAAAAAAGTCTTAGAACCTTTTAGTCACTTATGTAAAGTCATCTGCTTTAATTCAGAACTAAAATCTTGGGTTTCTTCCTCAAAATTACATTGTCTGTACAAACAGATCTAAAGATCAAGTGATAGAGAATAGAGAACAAATGCACACACACACACACACACACACACCAAACAATCCTTTGCGGTGTCCCTCTGACTTTTGGGTTTTCTCACAATCATAATATATAATTAACCCATGTCATTGTCATTGCTGTCTTCAGTGTCTGCTGTCTTTGGTACCAACTAAGGTACAATTCACTTATTTCTAACTACCTAATTATTCTAAATCTTTGCTCATTGTTTACTTAGGGCAAGTCTGTCAGTTCCTACTAAATATGAAACCATCTATTGCTTTATTCAAGGAGGGAAATATAAAAGTGATGAGGAGCTGGGCGTGGTGGCGCATGCCTTTAATCCCAGCACTCGGGAGGCTGAGGTAGGAGGAGCGTTGTAAGTTCGAGACCGGCTTGGGCTACAAGGAGAGCACAAGGCTGGCCTGAGCTATATAGTGCGACCCTGCCTCAAAAAGCCAGGGCTGGGAGTTTGGCTCAGTGGCTTAAGCGCCTGCCCTGGCAGGCATGAGGTTGTGAGTTTGATCCCAGTGCTGCAAAAAAAAAAAAAAAAAGTAATGGGACCATGGAAATCACCTACTTGCATTTTTTAAATGTTTTATGGTTTAGATTTATCTTTTTGCTTAATAAAGTGATACTGAAAAAATAAAAACTATAAGAAAAAACTATAAGAACTATAAGTTATACAAAATAAATATGACTATAAGAAATAAAAACTAAAAAAAGAAAGATAAGAAGTAAGAGAAGTGCCAGTATCAAGATCTTTGACTAGAATTGAGTAGAGAAAAAAAAAATATATCAAACAAGGAAGCTTAGTTTCTCCACCGCTGTCTTTTTCTGGGGTCTGCACACCTCTGCTAGTGGAGAAACCCATAGCTCCAGCACTAATCCTCTTGTTGTCCTCCTGTGAATCCTAACTGACACTGTGAGGCTTCCCACTGCTGCCCTGGCTCCAGGGTGCCGGGTACCTCTGGTGCCTACCCTGCAGGGCATGGGAAGCAAGCCCGTCTCTGCCTCCACTTTTGGTCACGTACAGAAGGCTGACAAAGACAAAGGTGAGAGAGGAGCCAATGATCAAACATAATTAAGGACCTGAGAGAAAATCATTCGAGGACGAATCTGTGCCCCAAAAAGAGAGAAAATAAGAGAGAAACAGAGGTAGTTGAGAGATCAGACTTGGTCGGGTGGTAAGGGCCTCGAGTTTATTTCCATCGTATTTGTCAAGCATCTTTCTATAATACTATCCTGTGTGTATTTAATGCGCGTTCGACAGGAGAAGTTGTCAGCAATAATCGCAGCATTCTCACCGGGGTATGATAAAGCCTGGACTGGGGCTTACATTGAGGGCGCGGTAATGGACACGAAAAACAAGGGACAGATGCCAGCTCACTGATAAGATCAGAGTACCCTCGAGCTTTAAGCAGAGAGAGTTACTGAAGAAAGACTTCACATTCAAATAACTCTTGGCGGAAACCGTAGCATCCTTCACAGCTGTAGGGGACCTGTTCATAGGAAGTTGTTTGACACAAAAGCCCGAGCAGCTCCGGCGGGGGGGAGGGGTGCTGAAGGGGACGAAGGGATGGGAGGGGCTTTGTGGCTCACTGAGCAAACCCAAGGCACACCGCTGTCCAGGATTCAGCAGTTCTTCTCTCCATCTTACTCTTCATCCGTTTTCCTGTGTCCTGTCTCAAGAGTCATTGATCTCAGTAACAGTATTCTGTCTCGTATCTCTTCATTTCTTCCCCTCCTGCTGCCACCCATTTATGGTAGATCCACAACTCTGAGCCAGTCTCACCTTCCTGAAGACTAAAGTATTTTTTCCAACGGCTGGGTTTAGCAGTCTAGTTCCCTATGGCATCTTTTGTAGGACTGTCCTCAGCTACTGAAAA
>RJWM01026050.1:0-28400 GCA_004363535.1 Dasyprocta punctata | reverse complement strand
AAAACATACATGGCAATTTATACTGAGAACTGATGAAATGCTCTGATGTGTGTATTTATCTGTATTGCTTCCCTGTTCTTATTCACTGAAGAATTGCTAGGTTTAATGTACAGAAATAACACATTTTCTAAAAATATTCTTGCTTTTTTGCCAGATAATTTAGGAAAGAATTATCTGCTCACCCTGAAACCACACACACACTTTCCCACATTTTGTATGGGTTATTTTCCCCATGAGCTTCACCTCTACACACTGCACCCTGAAGCTCACATTTTGCCCAGCCTTGTACATGAACAGAAGAGAAAGAAAGGTACCCACATCACCTCTTCTTATGTGCTTTGCTCTTCTTCCTGGTTGAAATGTTCTCTAACTCAACATTCTATCATAATCGCTACTATCTTAGTTCAGGCAGCTATAACAAATCACCATAGATTTGGTGGCAAAAGCAGGTAGCATTTACTTCTTTTAGTTTTGGAGCTTAGAATTCTAAGGTCACCATGTTCAAGTTCTGGTGAGGATTCTCTTCCCAATCAGAGATTGCCAACTTTTCGTTGTATCATCATATGATAGAAAAGTTGGAGCCGGAACCATGGTTTCTTTTATGAGTAATCATCTCCCTTATAAAAGCTGCACCATTGCAACCTAATTACCTTCTAAAAGGTTCACCTTTAAATACATAGCAGTGGAGGTAAGGATTACAACAGAAGGACTTTGAGGGGATTTTATTCTGGACATTTGGCCCAGAACATCTATCCTCCCATCAATCCTGCTTCTACCATCAGTACACTGAATTAAATTCTCGGATCCTTTCATAGGGTAACTTTTCCTCTAGGTACATTGATTTTTTGGTTTTAACTAAATTGCAGTTCATTTTAACAACCCTTTTCTGGACGTTCATTCTTCAACACTCCACAGATAGCAAAGGTTCTTGTGAGGATCCCATTGCTGTGCTAGACTCACATCTAGACCATGTGTCTTCACAATGTGGAAATATCCTTTGCTGCTTGAACCCTCAGGACATCTAATATCTCTGAATCAGCTCTCATTTCATTTCTCAATGTCCTAAACCCAAAGTGACATAAATTTAAATATCTGCCTTCTCCACATTGATGCTTATACGATGCTAGGAAAAAAAAATTTCTATATTCAAGCAAATTGAGGCTCCATTAAAGTCAGAGCTCAATTAGACACCTGGTGTTGACAAACAAACTTCTTATGTTGTTTCTCTACTGGGTCAACACATACTTCATACATGGGAATCCTTACTTCATGATCATTATGACATTGTTAACTTGTTAATGACTGTCTTGGTTACTTTTCACTCGTTGCTGAAAAAAAAATACCTGATGCCCAAAATTAGGGAAGGAAAGCTTTATTTTTTACAGTTCTCAGGAGTTTCCATCCATAGTCAGCTGGCTCCAAGGCAGCATGGTGTGGCTGGGCAGGCATTCATGGTGGCCACCAAAACAGCAAGGTGAACTGGTGAGAGAGAGAAAAAGCAAGAGAGCAGAAGATGCATTCCTCCCACCCTTACCCTGTCAGCTCCACCCCTGGGCGGGTGCAGCACTCACGTTACCAATCCTAGCACTAGACAGCAAATCAGTCACAAACATCAGACTCAGCCCCATCCAAATTACGAGCTCTTAGTGGGGACACAGGATCAACCAATATGTTCTACCTCTGGCCCCTCAAGGACTTGTATATCCTTCATACCAAAGACATGTAGTCCATCTCCAAGAGTTGCCAATGTCCTAACAGTTTCAGCATTGCTGAAAAGTCCAAGTCCCAAATCTCCTCTGAGATCTATGGCAAGCTCTTATTTATAACCCCCTGTACAAATGAAAACAAGGTTAAGCACTTCCAACATAAAAAGGCACAAGATAAACATTACCATTCCAAAAGTTACAAACAGGGGAATATAAAGCATTGGAACCAAAGCAAGTCCAAAATCCAGCAGGGTAAACATTAAGTCCTGGAGTTCTCCACTCAGCATCTTTAGAAATCTGGTTGCAAGCTCCAAAAGGCTCGAGTGACTCCAACCCTGTGACACTTTTAGGGGTTTTAACTTCCATAACTTTCCTTGGATGATCCATGTTTCTTGGGTTCACCCTTACATCTTTACATATTGCCCTCTACAGGTGGTGCGGAAGCTGCCTTAGCTTTAGAATCTGTGTGTTTTCCTTCCACGTAAAACCAGTGCCACATGGATGCCACTAAGGTCTGCTACCAGCTGGAGCAGTAGCCAGGCTGTCCTCTCTCTTGACTGTAGGGGTTGATTGCTTGGATTCGCTGAACTCTCCGAACCTGATTGTGAGGAACAGCTTCTCTATGCTGCCACCATTCTGGAATGTGGTATGGCTGCAGTCATTTTGAAACCTGGTGTGGCCACCGCCATTTTGAAATGTCCTGTGGCCTCTGTCACCACTCTGTAACATGGTGCTTTGCAGCTGAGCAAACTCTTTCATTTTTGAAGGCCTGAGATTGCAAAGGGTGGAGGCCTGCTGCATCCCAGGATGCCCCCAGACCATCTTTTTTATTTCTCTTTTCCTTCTCAGCAATTGAGGCCTCAGCTCTAACTTCACAGTCCACAGCTTCCTGGCCAAACTCACAATGTTTTAAATCACCATGCTGGGTGCTTTGCTCTTGATTCCCAACATAAATCTGGCTAAAAAGCCCAAACAATAGCCAGGCCACCATTTTAACATTAGGTTGCCTTGAGACTTCTTTAGCCAAACTAATCAGTCCATTGCCCTTAATCTCAGTCCAGGCAAAGTCTCTGGGCACTGGCAGAATGCAGACAAACTTTCTGCCAAGCCATAACACACATCATGTGGAGTCCAACACCTAATGCAGCCCTTCTCAGCAGAAACCTCCCAAGCCTGGCCTTTACTGGCAGGCTTTCTGTCAGCCTTCTGGTCTCCTGGGCTCTGACCAGAATCTCCCCTACAGAATAGTCTAAGCTGTTCCAGCTCTATGCATTCAGGTGACATCTCCAAACCTTTCCAAACTTTTCACACAAGCCATTTCCAAAGACTCTTGAACCACATGGTCAGGAATAGTCACAGCAACAACCCCACTCCTCTGGTACCAAATTCTCCCTTAGTTACATTTTACTCATTGCTGAGACAAAAAACCTGATGCCAAAATTAGGGAAGGAAAGCCCCATAAAAATTATGAGTCTTTGGGGGGACACAAGATCAACCAATAAAATGACTAATCATTGAGCTATGCAACATGTTCCATTTTCTTTGTCCTTTAGATATACTTCTGAGTGATGTTCCCCACTATATACATCTCCATTTGCTGCCTGAAAGTTTGAGCTTAGTTATCACTGTAATTTATCTACATGCAGTTCTTTTACATCCTACATCTCCACAGTTCTCTCTACTGCTCACTCTGAGAGCCACCTTTTCACCCCCTCAAGTCCTGGCATATACTGATCCAATAGAAGCCTTGCTCCAGTCTAGTAAGTCTTGCTTACACAGTTTCTTCCTTACACAACTTAGTTTCATGGCCACACATTAACATGGCATCTTCAAACATGCATAAATTCCTTTACCTATTTTACATGAAGTGCAAACTTTGTGAAATGCAACTCTCAAATGTATTTGCAGCTTCCTGCTTATAGGTAAATGTGGAATTATAATGAAAAATACAAAAACAAATTAATTCCTTGTCTTTTAAACTTCTCCATGACTTACAAATGGACTTTTATTATTAAATTTAGTTTTTTTATTTAATACATATTTAGGAATTATTGGGTCCTATCTATGAATATTCTCTTTTTCTCTATTCTACAAACTGCTTCCCTAATATATCCAGAGTGCAATCGCTTGTTACTACTGCCGGCCTCTTCCATTGCTCTAGTCCGGTGCACCTTCATGTCATGTGTGGATCACCATCGTGAACTCTAATCTGACCTTCCTCTTTCCAACGTATTTCTAAATGTTTATTCACAACATAACAGCTGGTGTGATTCAATTAAAATATAACCCAGATAATGTTGCTCTTCTACAATCATTTATTTGATATCCATATCATTCAGATGAAAATCCAAAATCCGTCAGTAGCTTTAAAGGCCCAATGCTACGTTGTTCCTTCTTTATTTTTCCAACCTCATCTCTTACTCTCCTCTTTGTTTTTTCTGCTCCAGCCACACTGGGTCGTCCCTAGGGCCTTCTGCCATAACCTTGTCCTGTGCTTGAGATATTACTTCCTCAGACACTTGACTGGCTAAATCTCTTGCTTTTCTTATGTCTTTTCATTGAATATTGCACAACTCCTCAATTTTAAATTGCAAACTCATTTCAAGCTTTCCTGGTGCCCTTACAATGTTCTATTTCCCATAAAAGTAACTAATTAACATGCTATCATTTTATTTGTTTATTGTCTTAATACAGATTTTACTGTGTATTTCTAGTCCCATCACTAGAATAAAATCCTTTTTTTTTCACTTTTAAAATGGGAATGCTTAAAACTGAAGTTGATATATAACAGCATTCAAACATTTTATGATACAGCTGAAGCATTGGTAGCAACTTCTATACCTTTTCTTTCAAGTCCATCTATCACCTCTCATGAGGTTGTGTTAAACATTATACTAAATCTTATGTGTGTCATATTGTATCATTCACTTCTGTCTCAGTTTCATCTTCATTAAGATTTACAGCCCAATATTCATCATCCTTTTATTACAAAACAAACCTTTCCTAAACACAAAGCTAGCTTTACCTTCAACATTGGTTCTCTCTTATATTTAGAAGCTAAACTATCTAAAGAAATGGCAATAATTGGTGAGTTCATTCCCTTTATCCCCTATATTCTGCTCACCTTCATCATGCTTTCTTAGAATAATTTTTCCTTTGACTGCTAGTAAATAATATTCGTGAATTTCCTTCTGGTTCTCTGCCTCACAGCACAAACCAAGCTTCCTGCACTATTGAAGCCCTCCAGTAACAATCTTTGACCTTATAACCTTATAATTTCTCTCTCTCTCTCTCTCTCTCTGTCTGTCTGTCTTTCCTCACATCTTTCCCACTCCTACATTTTCAATAGTTACCAGATGCGGAAGTTGTCTGAATTCATGTCATCTCTCTCCTAAGGTATAGGACCACACAGTCCACATGAATTCACCAAGGACAACAAATTAAGTACAAAAACGCATTACACTAACACTGTACTTCAAATTCTTTCACAGTTCACACACTTTTTCCATGTTTCTTGATGTCACATCATGATTTATTTCCTCTAACATCCAGTCAATGCAAACTGGAGATTTTGTAAATTTAATATATTTTCACCCTATCGCACTCTTCTTTAATTTTCTAATAATATTTTCTTCCTCTCTAACTATCAGTACTTAACTAAAATGATTTTTAATTGTGTCTCACTGTAAGTCGTTTTCCATTCTGCAAAACGTGTTATCTTATGCATGTAAATCTTATTATTTCATGCTCTGATTAAATTATGTGAATAACTCCATATTCCTCCTTTGGTACAATACAAAAGGCCATTTAGATTAAAATTTATTTTCTGTTTGACTGCTTACATTTCTGTCCTCATTATTCTTAATCACCTACACCCCTCCCCACACTAATCTATTCGTAGTTGCTTGTACATAGCATGTTTTCTTGTTATTAACTCTGTTCCTTAACACATCAGTGTGCCTCTGATGTGGTACAATTACTTTAATATGTGAACTCCATTAACATCTTCCAAACATATTTTTATTGATACAGTAAATTTTCTTTTTCCAATTCAGGTGAACCTCAGAAAGCACCTAAATATCAACTTTCTTTCTTATTAAATAGAAATAATATAATTTCTATCACAAAGTATTGTTAAGAATATTGAATGATATCACACTCACAAGGCATTAATCTGTACTGTATATAGTAACATTTCCATATATAATGACTCAATATTGCTACTCCTTCTAATATATTGATATTTTTAAATTGGTCTATAATATTTGAATATAAACATTGGACTCTGAAAAATATTAAAGCTTAATGAGGAAAAAGAAACAACTCTTAACAGAACAAATGTTAATAATAAATCCCTCCCTAACATAATCCTGCAAATGCTACAACAAAAATTCTTACCCAAGCAAATTCTTATACAAGGAAATCCATGGATATTTATTTATTTATTTATTTATTTATTTATTTTGTACTGGGAATCAAACTCTGGACCTTGCGCTTGCCAGGCAGGGCCTTATACTGCTGGACTATATCCTTGGCCTTGACTTTTTAAAATTTTCACTCTCTTACTAAAATTACCAGACTCACAGGAAAACTATCACAAAAATCAAAGATTCTAACCATAATGAAAATTTAGAACATTTACGCTCTTAAATTTTGAATTTAGCAAAATGTCTAGAAATGTTATAATGCATTTTAGATGAAATGGAGATAGCAAGAACACTGAAGCAAGGTTTCCAGTATATTTAATTTATTTGGGTGTGTGGTAGGCTGAATAATGACTCCTCAAAAATGTTCTGGAAGCTATTGTTATGTCACCTTAGTGGCAAAAGGAACTTCCAGTTATGATCAATTAAAGGACATCGAATCAGGAGATTGCATTGGTTTATCTGAGTGAGTCAGATGCATTCATAGGAATCATCATATAATACTAGTAGGTCAACGCCAAGGGAATATATTCTTTCCTAGAATGCCCAGAATGTACTAATTTTTTCTGGTTCTTGAATTTGGCCCAGGAAAATCAACTTTGAATTTCTGATCCCCTAAACTCTAATATAATAAATTTACATTTCTTTAGCCACTAACTTTGTGGTAAATTGTTATAGAAATACTGAGAGATTAATGAAGAAAGCAAACCCTACAGAATGTAAGTGGGGAAATAAAAATAGAAAAATGAAACACAGTGTTACTATCAATCATCTCCACTGTATGTATATGAAACTGGATTTGATCAAATAAATCTGAATGCAATTTAAATGTGTATCTCTAAATTTCTACCTTAAAGTACCACAAGGTGTGAGGAAGTTGAGGTTTTATGTGTCACTCCCTACCTCTTTTTTTTGGGTGGGGGGTACTGGGAATCAAACTCAGGACCTTGTGCTTGTCAGGCAGGTGCTGTGCTGTTGAGCTGTGACCTCCATCGATGCATCACTTCCTGTCAGTCACCTGTTCAATAATGATCCAGAAATTGTTAGTTTCCTGCTACATTTCTGAATTGTTATATGAGAAATTCAAGCAGGACTAGTGGCTGGGGAAAGGTCCTGAGCAAAAAACTATACTTGTTGCTAATCGGAAGTCTAGCTCTTGTTCACTGAAGCATAAATAAGAAGATAGGGGCAGATAACTGATTGTATCTGAAAGGATTTCTAATCTGTGTTTATATATGAAAGGCAATAAACTTGATTAATTTAGGAATTACTGATTATATTTTGGTTTTTGCTTGCTTTCTCATATATAAGGTCTTTAAACTATCACACAATGCAAGGAGGGAGGTGATCAGAGACAAACTATTGTAGCTAAAACAGCGTATATTGACAACAAAACAGACAGATTTATGGAACCTAACAGAGAAATTTCAAGTAAAATCATGGATCTCTAAATCAACTGATTTTCAGCAAAGATAGTTGGGCAAATTGGGTATTCGTATCCAGAAGAAAGAAACCCACTCCCCATATCCTACCAGTGACAAAATCTAATTCTGAAATGTGTTGAATGTCTTAAATTTAAGATAGGCAACTATGAAAATCCTAGAAAAAAAAAGTTGAAATACTTCAACTCATTTCTTTGGGCAAGTATTTTTTTATGAAACCTCAAAAGCAGAGGAAACAGAAGTAAGAACACACAAATTGAAGTTCATCAAACTAAAAATCATTTGCATAGCAAAGAAAACCATCAACAGAGTGAAGATGCAATCTACAAAGGGGAGGAAATATTTTCAAAGAGTCCACTGGCAAGGACTTGATATCCAGAAAATATAAAGTACTCTAAAACTTCAATAACAACAAAAAATTTAAAAAATCTTTCCCCAAAACTGACCAAATTAAAAATTGGCAGTAGAGCTAAATAAATATTTCTCACAGAAAGTCATCCAAATTATGAAGAAATGCTCGGTATCACTAATAAGGAAACGCAAATCAAAGTCAAAATAAGATATTTCTTAACTCAAATAAGAACAGCTCTTTCCAAAAAGACTACACAAAAAAAAATTACTGCCAAAGATGGAGAGAAAAGGAAACTTTTGCACATTGTCGTTGCTAATGTAAATTAGTACAACTATTATGGAAAGCAGCATAGATTTTTCTAAAAAAATAAAATAAAATTAGTATGTGATCTGGTAATTTCACACTGGGTATATATCAAAAGGAAATTAGTCTATCAAAAAGACATTCATGCACTCATGTTTATTGTGAAAGTATTCACAATAATCAAGAAACAAAAATGACAGATGTGTCCATTAACTGATGCATGAACAAAGAAAATGTGGCACATAATACATAAAAGAACACTTTTCATTCATGAAAAGAATCCTTTCATTTGTGACAACATGGATGAAACGAGATCATAATTTCTAGTGAAATATTCAGACACAGAAAACAAGCATGGCATGATCACATTAAATGTAGTCTATAGATGAACTAATCCCACGAAGTGGAGAGTAAAACTGTGGTTACCAAAAACTGAAGAGAGCAGGGTGGAGAAATGGCAGGGGAGAGGTTGACCAAATTATAGTGATGTGAGAATAGTAGGTTCTGGTGGACTTTTGCACAATAAGTTTAATATAAATAACAAAATATGCTGTATATTTCAGAAATCTAGAAGAAAAGATTTTAAATTATTCGTTATAAAGAACTGATGAATGAGGAGATAGATGTGTTTACTGTGAATTTAACATTACACTATGTATCAAAACTTCCCAGGATGTCTCAATAATATACACGATTTTGTTATTGTATATCAGTTAAAATAACTTTTAAAAATTCAAATTGATAAAATTAAACACAAAGTTAATTAGCTAAGCCAATTATGTCCATTTTAGCCTCATGATAAAATGATAGCATTATTTTAAAAAGTACCTAGGTATGTTTCTCTGTGTTTTCACAAAACTCTATAAACTTATAGGAAGTAATATTATCTCTTTAAATGTTACTTAAAAGTGTGTATGATTGTATATCATTAGCTTAATGTGACATCTGACTTTAAAAAAACCAGAGTATCGTAAGAGCAACACATGAAGTCAATCTGCTACATGACAAGTAACCATATAATACTTTTTACAACCTAAAAGGAATACCTTTAATAACACTGAGCACAGTCTAATCAATCTGAAATTAAAACTGTAAAGGAGATTAACCAAACATACGATCGCTTATACTTTACTAGAAATATGAACCTGGACTTCATGCATTGTAATACACTATTAACCTTTTTTTCAAAGAATCTCACAGAAAGTAATTAAATTACCAGCTCAAAAATAATATTTTACATATGGAATTAATCTTTATGTGTTCTTTCATTATGTGTTTTAATGATATACCTATTCAGCAAATAGGGGTTTTGACCCACGGTTGAATTATTGATAACTCATTTATTTAATATTCAAAGAAATTTAACTCATAAACAAGAAAACACTATTCTTTGGTTGATAGAACTTACACTACAAAGTAAGAAAATAGTTAAGAAATAAATAATTAAATATACACAATGTAAAATGCTGATGAGTTTAACAGAGATAACTAAAACCATGAGAGTGAGTATAAAATTCCAGAGCCAGGAAAGAATGTAAAATCTTTATATGTTGTTCAGAGAAGCCTGTAATGACAATAGTTACAGGGAGAATTTGAGATTGGACATATGTGTTTGATTCTTGCCAGTAAGTAAATGCTCTTGAAAGTCATAAGGTTTTATGAGACTGGCAAATAAATTGTGTGCAAGTAGAAAATGACCCCCAAGAACTGAGCTCTGGAGACATCCGTGGTTTATGTATTAGGGGAAGGAAGAGAAACTAGCAATGATATGCAAAGAAGTAATCAGAGAAGTAGGGAAAAAACCAACAAAGTATTACATCCTCAAAGCTAAATTGTAAATAGCATCACTGAGAAGAACATGAACACTGGTGAAATACTGCTAATTTCTTATAAAAAATGAAGGTGATACAGTGGATTTATCAATGCTTAAAAATTAGGTATTTTGAACAATATAGGGACTAAGACTTACTGGGGAATTATTAAGCAGTAAGAAAAGGGAATCTGCACTTCAGTTATATTTTGTGTATTTCTCACCCTAGATCATTTACAGAATTTTTTTGTCTAATAAATATATGCAGCTCAATCTTGATTTTGGAGACAATCTTGGATTTTTCATCCATTTTCTGAGGTTTTTTCAGCAATAATTTCTTACCTTTTTGTCAGTTACATGACATTTGATACTGTAAATTTCTAATTTTAGTCATCCTTCCTTCCACCTCTGCTCCTTACTTTCACTTTTGACCTAAGGATTAAGACTACCATTTCATTCATGATTCACTAAAATATGCCTGTACTGGAGAAGAAATAGATTCATTCACCTATTCTAAAGAGTTGCCTTGCCATTTATAAATGAATTCAATCTTTTAATTCAAATTACTGTTATTAGATTTTCTAAAAGCAAAAGTCAATTCTAGGTGTGACAGAGAACATAGGAGATTTTGAATAATTTGTTCCTTAGTTTATGTGTATTTTAATTTCTGCTTCTATGTACATTTCAGTAACTTATGCCCCATTTTTTTCTTCTGATTCTTTGATACTATCTAAAGTATCATGTGTTTTCTAGAGAAAAAGAATCAATAGAAAATATATGTGTAATTATAGAATGGATATTTAAGATAAACTTCTAGGATCAAAGCTTAGAGACCCTGCAATGGTTGTCTGCACCCTGGAGAGCCAGAGGACTCAGTTGCTGCATGGAACAAGAAGATAGAGCTGAGGAAAAAGAGGGAGGAAGGTTGCAGCACCCATCCAAGATGGAGGACCTGGGAACTCATTGTCGTGTTGCTGGTACAAGTCTGCTCTGAAAGGTTGAAGGTCCTGGAAACCTGGAGACCAGTATTCATAGACAATGGCAGGAAGACCATACTTGCTTGGAAAGATAGAAGGTCTTCGAAATGGGTACATGTCCCCCTTCTTTCCCTTTTCATCCCATTTAGACTACAAGCCTATTGGTTGATGCTACCCCCAATCAGAGTGGTTTTTCTTCTCTTGGTTTGCTGGTCTACGTGATAATCATTCACAGACACACCCAGAACTGTGTTCGACTCATCTGCTAGGTATTTCTTAATCCATCCAAGCTGACCTATGTTTAATGTCCCAATACATCCTTTATCAACTTGACAATCAGAATCACCTACTTAAAACATACTTAATTTGCACATATAATAGCAAGTTCATAATTTTAGCTAACATGGTATAAAAATCCTGCATGCACACAGAAACAAATTCCCTCAGTAGAATAAAAGGTAGTCTTTCTCTGGATGTTGTATTCTTTCCACCTGACATTCTATAATTTAAATATAATAATGTAGATTTAACAATGCTTAAGTACTGATATTCAGTCAATCAACATTGTATTACAAAGAAAGAAAACAAAGATATCCGCTTAATGTATGTGTATATATTCATAAGCATATTAACAAAACAGGAAAGAAGTATTCATGAGAGTTATAATTCTCATTTGTTTAACCATTCACATGGTCCTAGCTGATATTTATAGTTAAATTTTTCTATTACCAGTTTGGACTTCCTTTGAGCCCCAGAAAATACCTCATTGTATCTTGGGTCTTTACCTGGTGGGCTGAAACATACTGTCATTCCTGAAGTATCTGACCAATTGATGTGCTGTCTGATTGGGTTGTTGTCATTTCTTAATGATCTTAAAAGCAGCATCATGGTAAGGGAACTTCTGCCCTTCAAATGTATTTTTCTTTATCTCTCTTTTTAAGTAATAGTCAATTTTCTCTTTTGTAGTTAAGTTCAGTCACCTCACTAACACCATAACTCCCCTTATTAACTTGTTGACTCAGAAACTAGAGAAATTCAAAATGACCAAGGGGAAGTCTCAACTTCTAGCTCAATAGAATCATTGTCATACTTCCTAGTAGAAATTTTCTCTCTTCTGGAACTAAGACTTCTAAACCAGCAGGGATTAAGGACATGAAAACATGTAGAAAAAGTTTTACTAGTAGATCTCTAGGAGAGATGATAAGTGGTACCATTCCCATTTTCACCCTTTGGCTCTTGGACCTATGAATCATGGCTATGGAAGAAACAATATCATGTACAGAACGCTAATTCAGAGCATATACCTCTTTCTGCCCCAACTCGGGGGTTATCGTCACCTAGATGGCGCGGTAATTGCATTTTCAAAGGACCATTCTGTCAATTAATCCAGCTGCATCTGGCTGTTGGAGAACATGGTAAGAGCATTGAATTTCATGAATTTGAGCCCATTGCCATATTTCTTTAGCCATGAGGTGGGTTCCATGCTCAGAAGCAATGCTGTGTGGAAAAGCATGACAGTGTGAGAAGCTTTGTGTAAGTGCAAAGTTGATAGATTTAGGAGAAATAGTATATGTAGGAAAGGCAAATTTATACCAGGAATAAATGTCTATTCCAGTAAGGACAAGACATTGGCCCTTTTATGATGGAGTACAGTATATTCAATCAGCCAGTAGGTCACAGGCTGATTGCATCATTGTATAGTGCCACATCAGTGACTCACTGTTAGTTTTTGCTGTTTGGCAGACTGAATGTTAACTGTAATCATATCAACCTTGGTGGGTGGAAGTCCATTTTTCTTAGTTCATGCAAAATATTCATTTCTGCCACTGTGGACACTTTGTTTATAAGCCTATTGGGCAATGAGAGAGGTGATTATGGAAAGAAGTTCAATGCTATTCACAAAATAGGTCATCCTATTCACTTGATTATTAAAGTCTTATTCTTCTGAGGTCATATTTGGTAAGAATTTATATGAGACACAAATATAACCACATGGAAATACCTATCCAAATACCTCTTCTGCAAATGTCTTTGTCACAAAGTTTTAGTTGAATTTCATCCAAGTATCTGATCACTCAGCCAGACCATTGACTACAGCCCATAGATTGATATGTGATTATGCATCTGACCATTTTTTCTTACAAACAAAATGTGCAGCCAGGGGCATTGGCAAAGTTTCCACTGTGAACATTTCCCTTCACCACTGTTCAAGTATATTCTAATAGGAGTCTAGAATACTGTCATTTTCCTTCTTCACATTGTGCTTCTGTAACAAAATAACTATCCATAAACCAAAGCTTAGCCTTCTGTTCCTCTGTCATTTGAAAACAGGGCACACCCAATGAGGCTATAGGTGCACATTGGGGAGCAGCTGGCAGAATGGGAACAGCAGGAACCATGGACATCTGGGCCACTTCTTCCTGTGATTTGCCTATACATTATATGACATTCTTGGGCCTGATCACACATGTACCACTTCCATTTGATGATGGGCTGCTACTGGGCCTGTCTGACCTTATTATTCAATGTGTCCAATAGCACAAAAGGCATGCTGGGAAGCCCAGGTTGCATGGCAACACGGTGTGCTATGCTCAACCATTTAAGTGCCGAGAGCCTAGGAGCTGCTTTTAATAAGGGAGCCAATTATTTGCAGATGGTGACAGAGCGTTGGTCCCAGATCCCAAAGAGCTCCACTGTGATTCACCTGTGAGTCCTCATCAGAGGCTTTGAGGAGATCTCTTTCACTGACACCTCAATTAATCTTCTAGATAATATGAAGTTGCAGAGTCACCTGTGACATTGCAGTGCCTTCTTTTGTTCAAGGTCCCAATGACATTTCTCAGCGTTTCAAGTCAGTGTGTAAATAAGCTGTGGTAACACATGCAAGTGATGATATTTTGCCTCCATAACCCAATAAGCATCTTAAGACATTGTGCCTTTTGCTGTTGTTGTTTTTACTGTTGTTGTTGTAGGAGGGGCTGGGTGCTAGAACTAATCTTTCACCTGAGAAGGGTATTACCATGCCTAACATAGTGGGGGAATTTTTAGAAATTTTACTACAGAAGAATGGCCCTTTATTTGCATTTATTTTCTATCTTCTGACATACAAATTCTTTACCAGCACGTCCAGAGTGGTTGCTACTTCTTGTTCACTTGGTTTAATTAGGATAATACTATCCAGGCAATGGATCAGCATGCTGTCTTGTGGAAGAGAACAACCATGATCCCTGCAAACTTAATGATGACACAGGGGTTCAAAATTGACATTCCCTGAGGTAGAAAAGTAAATGGATAGTGCCAACATTTTTAGGCAAAGTCAAAGAACTTCTGGTGGGTCTTAAGAATAAGGATGGGAAAAAATTTCAATAGCTATACACCAGGTACTAGAAGACATGTTAATCTGCTCAATAGAGGAAACCATATCTGGCACAGCCACTGCAATTAGAATCACCACTTGATTAGGGATGCAATAATCTACTGCTGTTCTCCAAGATCTGTCTGTCTTCTGGACTAAACAAATAGAAGAGTTAGGTAGGGATGTGGTGGAAACCACCGTCCTGCATCTCTCAAGTCATCAATGGTGGCACTAATTACTGTAATGCTTCCAGTGATGCAATGTTGTTTTGATTTCCTCTTTTCCCAGGAAGAGGCACTTTTAGTGGCTTCCATTTAGGTTTTCTACCATCACTTTCATTCCACAGTTCAGTTAATAACATATGACTTATGCTAAATACTAAGTGTATCTAACACAATTATGCATTCTGGAACTGGGAGAATGACCACAGGATAGATTCAGGAATTTCTTAGACTCTTGTGTTTTGAACTTTGGCTTAAAACATGGTGGATTAACTTTTATCCATAGAATCCTACTATAAGGGGCACAATACTGTTTTGGATTCCCTGGGTTCAGCATTAGTTAAGAATCAATAGTTAGTAATCTCCAGAATGTATAATCATTTTCTTTCCCTCAATCTATAGTTGCTCAGGTAAAAGGCAGGGGAGAGGATAGGGAAAAGACTGACCATGCAATACAAGCTTTTGGTAGTGGATCGACATTCTTCCTCAGGAGCACACAACCTCTCCTTCATTCAAGGTATACTGGGTCAGCAACATGGCTGAGATTTGGGAATTGCGTGAGAGACCATGATTTTCAGGTTCTATAATCTGAGGTACATTTTTGCTCATTTACCCTAGAATTTTTCCCTCTATATATAAATTCAGTAAATATTTAGTAGGTATCCTGTTGGATTCACTTCCAAGAACACCCATATTAATTATTCAACACCACAGGTGTACAAATGTCACACCTTCCCATCACTGCTTTACTCCTTCAATCTGTTACAAGAGGCATGCCCACCTGGACTTTGATGGTTGAGTACAGCCTTTGTCATCTGTCACTCCAAGATTCATTTAAAACATTGCATTCAAATTATCAAACAGACACTGTGGTCCCCACCGTAACTTGTGATATACAGAGAAGAACAATGACAGAGCTCCTCAAGGACACTGGTGTTCGCCTCCAAATGTGTGTTTGAGGTATGTGTGAAGGGTACTTTCTCTGGACCCTCCAACTGTGAGTGAGTGGATTTTACTTAACAAACTTGCCAACCATTATTGTTTTCTTGAGCATTTAAACACCCTCATCAATAGTAAACCAAGGACAAGCAGGCATATATAGTTCATTTGTGCTGAGCTATCTTTTAATCCCTGTTTCAGACAACAGATCAAATACACTGGCAACATCTTTCTTTTCTTTCTGTGAACTGTGACATTTAATCCAGAATCTTTATTTGACGGACTATATCAAGACATTCAAGGCTGATCTAAGTTTACATTTCTCTCATCATTATCTCAGACCCTTGGAACATTGCCATTCCATTTCCCCAGACCTCTGCTTGTGAAAATTAGAAATCTCAAAATGGGTCTTCGGGAGTGTAGTTTGCCTACTCATGAATTATGCTATGTACTTCATTGTTAGGAGCCTTATAATACTTGAGCCTGGTTAAGCAAAAGTTAGTGGTAAGAAGAGGTCCTAAGGAACATAAGCAGGTTTAGCCACTGCAACAGGGACGGTCACTACAGTTTCCACAGTTAACATAGCATTAGTTTCCTCAGGTATGGGTAAACAGGCCAATACCACAGTGCATAGGAAGGGATGCCTCTGTCACTGACAGTGCTTAATTTCTCCTGGTTAAACAATCTCAGCAGAATGTAGGAGTTTAATATCCCCAGCCTCATCAGGATCCTCCCAAACATATCCATCCCAATTTATGGGATCCCATTACTTTCTAATCAGTGCCTTCACTTTCAATGCAGAAAACTTTCATGGCTGAGCCTCAAACTTGTGCTGTAATTCAGCCAATTGTTTTATGAGGGCTAGTGTTCAGTTTCTGGCAAATTTAGCCTTATAGTTAAAGGAGATTTGCCTTCAGGACACATTTAGATGCATTTAGAATATTTACTCATGTCTGGGGTTGGAAATTTGAGTTTTTGAGCTCATTATTTTCCTTTACTACTTTGTCCAGACTTGTTAAGAACACCCACACAGCATCATTTCATTATTCTTCCAAAATATTATACATACAGTTCCTAAAATTCTTGCATTTCACATGTGGTGAATTAAAATAGTCAACTGGTTTTGTGTTGCATATTACATTACACTTTTTATACCATGAGCTATCAGTACTCTACATTATCAGAGGGAGAGACCATGGTAACTTTAGGTCTCATGAAAGAAGATAGCTGCTATGGTTTATATCTAGGTGACCCCCAAAGCCTCACACACAAATAGCTGGGGCTTTTGAGTGGTAATTGGGTCATAAATACATGATACTTACCAGTGGACTGGAAGGGTGTATCCCAATTGGTCTCTCTCTCTCTGTTTCCTGCTGCCATGGTCAGTTTCTGTTTTGCTATGCCCCTCTGCCATACTCCGCCCCTGTCTGACGATGAACTGAAATATGTACAAACTGCATCCAAAATAAACCTTTTCTCTTTAAATTGTGGATGCGGTGTATTTCGTACCAGCAATGAGAAAGTAACTAATACAATAACCGACTCCAGAAACCACTAAGCTGAATAGAGAAACTCATCTTTACCATTCTGTCATTCGAACCACTATTGGAACCTAGATCTTTGTTAGTGAATGTTGACTAGGGGAACTGACTCAATAAAAAAAAAAAAAAAAAAAAAAAGTCTGTCTAATTATACAAGGAATTTGCCTGGCAGCCTGAAAGGACCAAACGTGAGAGAATCCACAAGGAACAGAGGTAGGAGTCACAATGGCTGTGTACACACTGCATAGGCAGAGGATCTAGCAACTTCTCAGTTCAAAAAGAGGCAAACCACAGAAGAAGGGACAAGGACAGAGCACTAGCCCAGTCAAAAGCCTAGAAGTTCACTGGAGAGTCACAGTGCAAATCAGCTTTGGATGACTGAAGAAATGGAAGACCTGGAGATTCACGGTCAAAGGTGATGCCCCAAAAGACACAACCATTCAAAAAGATTGGAGTCCTTCAAAGTGAGCACACTTGCTTCTTATTTTCCTTTATATTTCATCCAAGCTGTAACTCTACAGGTTGATGCTACCCTCCTCAGCCGGGGTGGGTCCTCTCTCCTCAGTTCGTTGGACTCAGTTTACTAGGCTATGAGTCAGTCATCCACAGGCATAACCAGAAGTGCACCTTACTAGTCTGCTGGGTGTTTCTCAATACATTCCTGTTTTCATATCATGATTAGCATCACAATAGCAGTTTAGTGTCCCTCTTGTTTTCTTGTCATGCTTCTTAAGGGACACCTGTGCTTACCTCTTTGTTTCTCAGATAAAAACTAGGAGTCTGTTCTTTGATCCAATAGATCTTCACGTTTTCAAAGTCATTGTAAAGACTTCTTTTTCTTGAAATAAACCTCATTCATTCTTTTTGTGTGTGGGGGACTTTTTTGTTTGTTTTTGTTTTGTTTTTTCTCTTCAACCACCAGAAATGTTTCTGTTTTTTACCCTCAACTCAGCCCTGCTTAACTCTCCAATTTGGTCTGAACTCTGTGGGTAAATATACATGTCAGAGATTTGCATTTTACCACAAATATGGAGATTAAAATGCGGAGGATTTCCTGCTTTACTTAAGTGATAGTGTACAGCTTTCACCTGGTCAATTTTACTTGGTTTCTTTTTTAATCTGTAAGTGTTTTTGTTGTTATTTTGACTTTCTTGTGAAAACAATTTAATGATCAGTTCCCATAGCCTGGCAGGAATTACTACTCAAAACTCCCTATGAAAATGGTTCTATCATTTCTTGTTCCTATCATTCTCACGGTTGGTTATGCATGCATGTTGTTGAATAAAGGCAAGCTGCAAGCTGCACAAGTGATTAAATTTATATCACAATAAACCCATTGGGTTTATCACAATTTGCAAATCTAAAGAATTCAAAAGAAATGTACTAACATGTCTTAAATTTTTTGTTGATGTAACAAAATATCCGAGTTGAGAAAATTTATAAAGAAAAGAGGTTTTCTTAGTTCATATTTCTTGAGACTAGAAAGTTCAAAAGCATAATGCTGGCCTCTGGTAAGGATCTTCTTCCTGCAGTAGCACATCAAAGGGCATCACATTGTGAAGCAGGGCAATCTTGAAAGAGAAAATCCTTTCATGAAAAGTCACTCCCATTAATACTTTTTTTTTTTTTTCTGAGACAGGGTCTTGCTATGCAGTTCACATGGCCTTGAACTCACTTTGTAGCCCAGGCCTGAGTACTGGGATTACAGGCGTGTGCCACCATGCCTGGCTCCATTAATATATCTTTAATGAGTGGATTAATTCACTGAACAGGGTAGACCTCTCATTAGACCAGCCACCTTACAAAGTTTCAGTGTCTTAAACCTGCTACTTTGAAGACCTAGTTCCCAATGCAAAAAAAAATTTTGAATAGAGTTAAAGTATGTTATTCATAAATTTAACAATATAGGAATATAAAAAATAACTATTTATTTGGTTTCAAAAAATGTAGATTATTCAAACGATTATTCAGATGTTAGAAAACATTAAAGAGTGTTAACAAGAATTCACATTAACTTTTACTATTAATACATTATAGTAACCTGTAAGACATGTAAATTGCACATTTTAATAATGATTTTGAAAACAATGCTGAATTTTTATTTCTGGAAATCACTAGAAAGTATTTAAAAGAGTTTTGTTTTCTCATATAAGATTTTAATGAAGTATTTCTTCTATAGGTCTTGAATTAAATATTTCCTGACCATGGAGAAGTAAGGTATTTGACCACTTGGTGTGCACTTCAGCCTTAATATTAGCTTCTTGACCTTTTACTGTGCTGTCTTTCTTTCTGGCATAATTTACTGTTACTAAGGGTATAGATGAAGATAGGATTTGGTATTCTTTTCTACTTCTCTTGTACTACTTTTTTCCAAAAAAAACAAAATCAAAAAACAAAAAACAAAACAAAACAAAAAGAAAAATTGAAAAGAAAAGAAAGAATAAAATGGAAAAAGAAAGAAAGAAGTAGAGGACTCTATTGAAATGCTAAAGTACTTGATTTACAAGAGCAAGATTTCCTGAAATTGTTCATAGCTTCAATTTCATACTAAATTTATCTATATGACTCGACAAAACCACTTAACCACACAAAAATACTTAACATTTGAAATTGGAAAAGCACTGCACTAATATCGTTAGTAAGAACTATCAACAGCGATATAAAAAATACTCAAATATCTCTAATCCAGAAAATTTTAATTACCTAACCATGCAAAAAGTAACAAAATTATTTTCCCAGCTGTTTTTATATTGCTTATAAAATAAGCCCTTGAGTACAATGATAAGTTAAATGCTACTTTTGTATTCATGAAAAAGGAAGCAGTCTGAAGAGTGCAGCTGCTGAAATACTTGCAAGAAAACCAGTTTCTTCTGTATAATCGCACGCAGTCACTTTCCTGTGTGTGCACACACATACAACTTCAAAATTAAGAACAATTCTATTCTTTTTTATCTTCCACAAAAACATTTTGCTATATTAATTGATGACAAATTGCTAGACAGAATGGAAGACTGATTTTCAAATAAAGACAAGTTCTTTTATGATGAGCATATAATTTTAATATTTGACAACATTTTCACAGTGTTTACAAGAGAGTAGATCATTTTAAGTATAACAAGGTGTTACAAATGTTGTGTTTTAAAAGCCTCATGTATACAGCACTACATTCAAGTAAAAGCAACTAATTATTTTAGAAGTATACTTACATATGGCCTGGCCACATTAATGCTTATATTAAAGAAAATATTGCTGATATTTTGTTGTCTAGTCCACAGTAGACCTCATTAATTATAAATGAATTTAGGGTATAAGACAGTGTGTTTTAATTATGTTAGGCTTTTAAATTATTTAGGTAGAAAGTCTTTCAATATCTTGTTCCAAATTAAAACTCATCTTTCAAATATTTCCTAGTTTGTAATTTATTTTTGCAATAAGTATGTTATTTAATCTCATCAACTTCCAGCAATTTACTCACACACAGCTATAACATAGTTATGTGATTTTTTGTAATAAGCTATGTAATGATAAGACTGTTATGTGTAATACTTTATCGATGTTTGTTCTTATAGAAATTCTTTTCATCCTGGAATATTTGTGTAATTCTCACTTGCGTTACAGTTTTCCAGTCTTTTTCCTCAGCTTCTTTCTAATCTAATTTCTCTCCTTTCATTTAAATTACCTGTAGGTATGATTTGCCAATAGAAGTTTTAATGTTTAGGATGTACATTATGAAGATTCGATATGTAGAGTTTGTGAAATGATTGTAAACACCAGGTTAAATAACTGATTAATTATTCCAATTACTTTGCTTTTATGTGTGTGCTTCTGTGTGTGGTAAAGACAATTAAAATTTATTCTTACGGTACTTGTGATTCTTTTTTTCCTTCGTTCTCTCTTTAAACTAATTATTCTTGTCTAGGTTTATGGTTTTATTTTACTGGATAATAACTCCTGCTCATAAATAGTTTTACTGGGGAATTAATAAATTTTAAGCTTAGGAAGCTATCATTAAAATAGGTAGCAATTTTCAGCATTATTCTTATCATTATAATTTAAATTTCAGATGTAGTCAAAGGATTCCAAATTTGAGTATGTGTACACTATTACAAAATTTACCCCAGCCTTGCTTTTGCTGTTATATACTTGTTATCTGAGTCCCACAGGTACAGCTGGGTTGCTTTTAGATGTTTTCACCTACTCATGCTTCCCAACAGGGAGAATCCACACAGCTATTCCAGTCTCAGTGTATACAATCTGAATTTTTATTTATGCTATAATTTTTCTCCTAGTAATTTTAGTTTCAATCATCTAGGTACTCAACTAAAAATTGTAAAAGGGTTCCTTAATGTCTCCTGTATTTCTGTTCCCAAAACACAAACTCTAATTTTAACTTTTAGTATGGAATACAAAAGTGTCACGATGACTGTCCTGTCCTGTTACATAATCATAAATGCACGCTGAGATAGTCATCTCATCTATATATCCATTATCCCTGTTACACAGTCTATGCTTTGTCTTTACAATAGTCTTTCTCCATCTTTGATTTTGATTTAGTCATCTTTGAAAGGTGGAGTTAGGCTTATCATTGCTTTCTGTAAAGCTTTTTGAAAAACTCCCTTTAACTGTACAGCCCTTAAAATTTATACATTCTCTTTTTTGTGATAGGATTACATTTTGAACATCTAGTAAAGGTCTGTTAAAGTAAAATATTATCAATATGTTCTTATTTCTATACCCATCAGCAGACCTTATTTCCCCTGCTGTAAGTCTAATTTTGTATTTTACATCCCTATTATCTAACTCTATAACAAAACAAATAATAATAACCAGTTAGTGTACTGAATAAAGGGACATATCACACATTTATTGAGATCCTCTTCTAAGCTCATTTACTTTCTATTCTCATCTCATTTATTCTTCCTTCTTCCTTCCATCCACTCTCTACTCTTATTATAGATTGATCCATAGCTGCCCATTTGGAAAGTTTCTATAATTTTGCTTGAAGGTATGTATGCATATCATCTCAACATTACTTTTAAAATATTCTATCTAAGTTAATTTCTCATTGCTGGTAGAAAATACCTGACATTCACAATTTGAAGGAAGAGAGATTTATTTTGGCTTATAATCACTAGAGAATTTACTCCATAGTGTGATGCTTTCAAAATAAGAAAGGCATAGTGGTAGGGTTTGGCAAAGCAAAACTACTTAGGTAATGGTGGTCAAGAAGTAGAGAAAGAAGGGAGGACCCAGGGAGAACGGGTACACTTTTGCAGGTCACCCCCCAGGGACTCACTCAGGTGACCTATTCCGGTGACCCACCTCCTCTGACCAGTCCCCACTTTCCAATAGCATGTCAGCTGTAAACATATCAAAGGATTAATGCACCAGTAGGTATTGTGCCCTGTGATTCAGTCATGTTCTAAAAACATCACCTATGAGCATACTACACTTTTGGAGGACATTCTAAATCTAAACCAAAACATTCCACTCCTGGGCCCCCAAATGCTTATGTCTATCTCTTTACACAGAATGCATTTACTCCACATCTAAGAGTTGCCACAGTCTTGACAGTTCTAGCATGGCTGAAAATTTGAAGTCCAAAGTCTGATTCAAGTATCAAGACAAATTATTAGATATGAACCTCCGTAAAAAATCAAAAATAATTTTAAATGCTTACAACACATGATGACATGGAATGAACATTTCCATTCCAAAAGAGAAAAATAGGGAAGTAGAAAGAAATGCAATCAAAACAAGGTCAAAACTCATCAGGGCAAATGTTAAATTCTGTACCTCCATATCCATTACCTGGGCAAGGTGTGGTGAGATGTGAAATCCAAAGGGTTTGGCAGGCCCTACCCCTATGGTATTGCTGGAAACATCCCTCATGGCATCTCTCTCAGAGTGGCTTTGCTCACTGTCTGAAGCTTTTCTCAGTTTTTCTCAGAATGATCCGTGTTCCTACCTTTATCAATTTCTTGGGGTTTCTGTTGCACTTTTGGGTTCAGTCTAGAAACTGTATGCACTGCACTATCAAAGGCACTCTGACTGACCTTCCAGACCTCCTGAAATCTCGGTGAAGGCTTCCCTGACTGCACAACTTTTTCATTTTGCATACCTGTAAAATCAGCACTGTGTAGATGGCACCAAGTTTTGTTGTCATATCCAGCAGTAGCCAGACCCCCTTAGATCATGGCCTCTGTGCCAAATGTCCGTGGAATTCTTGTTCTCAACTGAAACATTCTGAACCTGGTCTTTACACAATTCTCTAAGATCTGACCAGAATCTCCCACACATTTTCACTTACTCTGCTGATGTCATTCTACTGCTTCTCTCGCTGACATTTCTAAGTGTTTCCAAACACTTCGTTCAAGCTAGTTGGAAAGTGAGGTGTAGTCACAATAATAATAATAAGGCCCTGCTTTTGATACCAAAATCTGTCTTATTTACTAGCTACTGGGACAAAAGAACCCATACCCACTGTTTAAAGAAGGAGAGGTTTAAATTGGCTTACCACTTTTAGATAATTCTGTCCATAGTTGGCAGGCTACAGTGTGAAAAGGGCATGGTCAAAAGGTCTAGCAGAGGAAAGCAATTCATGCCATGGCAGCCAGGAAGTAAAGAGAGCAGGGAGGAGTCAGGAGTGGAGATGTATACTTCCAGCTCATGCCCTCAGGGACTGAACTCCTCTGACAAGGCCTCACCTCCTAACTGTGTGTCAGTTATGAATGCATTACTGCATTAATTCGTACAGTGCACTAATAGTCCAATCACTTTTCAAAAGCACCATGTCCGAGCAAATGAAGGTTTTGGGAGTCATTTTTGATGTAAACCATCACAACCCGTATTTGGCAAAATTTTAATAATTTTAAATCTTGGTTAGGCTTCACCTTTGAATTCCAGATATATAAACTAATGTTAATGTGACATGTTCCCCCTTAGATGTTTCACAATTAACACATTCGACCTCTAATTTACTACTTTATTCAGCTGTCTGATTTGTAAAGAGTCACTACTTGTCACACAATCTTCAAGATTCTCAAGATACCACACTCACAATTATACCATGCATTTGGTCTCTTTGCTCTTCTTTTAGCCTTTCTTTAGAGGGCTTTATGGAACTATCAACAAATATAGTTACATCTACCTTCAAGATGTACCCAGTATGTTCTCACCCTAAGTACGCTTTCTGCTAATGTTCTGACCTAAATTACCATTGTGTCTTGCTCACATTGCAGTTTTGTCATTGTTCAGTGGTCCAGCAGCTAAAATAACCCTTTAAAGGTTCAGTTAAATCGGATGAATTTTCTGAAAGAATTTCCAGTGGCTTTCTTTTTTTGTTTTTTTCAAATTTCAACCTTTCTTTGGGTGAGGAGGATACCTGGTTTCGAATACAGGGCATTTGCACTTGAACTGAAAAGCTTTTTATTTTTAAAATACAATCTTATTATGTAGCCCAGGCTGGTCTTAAACTTGAGATGATCCGCCTGCCTCAGCTTCTGGAGCACTGGAATTAAATGTGCGTGCCACCATGCCTGGCTGATTGACTGATTGATTTGATTTAAAAAAAAAAAAAGCCTGACTAACTCCTCAGGTTTCCCAGACTGAGTTCAAACTTGAGACCATCCTGCCTCAACCTTCCAGAGGGTTGAGATTACAAACTTATGCTGCCACACACAGCTTTTTGGGGTTCAACCCTTCTTTCCTATACTTTACAACAAGGTCCTAGAAAATGTTTTGTGTGTGTGGATTTGTTAAATTCTTTTTTTTTCTAAAATCTAATTTTATTAATACAGGTTTGCAGTACATACAGTTTACAATCATCTTGGGGAATGGGTACACATGCTTACCAGTTTTTTGTTTTAATCACTTTCTTTTACCCTCCCTCTCCCTCCCTCCTCCTTCAGTTCCCCATCCCAATTTTCATTCTCATTGGTATTATTAATTTTCAGTTATGTTATGCCATGTAAAATTTATATTGAGCCATTAGATTTCTGGGTATGGCATATCTTGATCTTTCTTCTTTCCCCACTCTCCCCCTCGCCCCTCACCCTTGTTCCCTGAGTCCTCTTCCCTTCTGCAAGAGATCCATCCCCTTGTCCCTTCATATCCACTCTTTATTATTCTCTTTGGGCTTTGCCTCACTCAAAGCAAAGGTACCATATGATATTTAAACTGGTGTGTCTGGTTTATTTCACTGAAAATTATATTTTCCAGATGCATCATTAAGAAATCAACTAATTACAAATGCTGGCATGACTGTGGTGAACATGGAACGCTCCTTTGTTGCTGGTGGGAATATAAACTAGTAAAGACATTATGGAAATCAATATGGAGATTTTTCAAACAACTGAGATTAGAAATTCCATATAACCCAGTTATCTGCCTGCCGGGTATCTTCTCCAAACAGCATAACACATTATATTACAGTGACAAAAGAAGACCAACGTATATAACAGCACAATTTGTAAGAGCCAAATTCTAGAAACAGTCTGTATACCCATTAACAGATGACTGGATAAAGAAACTGTAGTGTCTATATGTAATAGAATATTATTTGGTTATAAAAAATGACAAATTTGAAACATTCCTAGAAAATTTGTTTCTCCCATAATGCAACCTATTTCTTAATTTTCTGACCTCATCTCTTAATATATCCTGGTTTTTCATTCTAATCGCTGTAATCTGATTGATAATTGACAATATCGATTATATTCTATTCTCAGCACATTCACAGTTGCAATTTCCATTGACAAGATATTTCCTCCAAAACAATTAAGGGAACACTCTTCAGTACTCTACACAAATATCACCATATAAATGAGAATATCCTGGAACATTCTTAGGGGATGGTCTGCTTACTTTCATTGACATTTGATAGAGTATGTCCTTTGCATAGACTTTCATGACACTCTTTCAAAAATTTTTTGACTTGTCTTTTACTGTTCTTTTGATTGAATCAGCAATCCAAAAAGCAGGGAAGACACCTTCTTTTCAAAATGCTATTCTAAGACTCTTTTGATAAGTTTTGAGTCTGTCTGAATAATTTTATTATTATCTAGTATAGTTTTTCCCTTTATATTCATTTACCTAACTATTTACCCCACCATGACCTGCCTATAATTATTTACCTCTGCAACCTTTCCTTATTTTCTGGATTTTCACATTCTGAAGTTAAATTTTGCCTATTTTTTTCTGCTGCAACTGAATTTTTGAGACTATGGTTACTTTATTGTTTCTCTTATAGTAGTCAGTTAGTGAATTCTCTCAAGCATTCTCAAATTTGAAAGACTACAGCTAAGAATATTTACTTTATTTCTATTGTTATTTTATTATTTTAAACACATGAAGGATAATATTCAAAATTACTATTATATTGAAGTAGTCTTTAGTCATATTTGCTCATTTTTTGGTTTATTGTTTTGGAAAGGCATCATAAATAAACATGTTCACACACGTGTGTATACACACTAAAAATGTAATTTTGTAAGTGCTCTTTTTGATTTTCTCATTATGCAAGGCCTCTAAAATTTCTTTTACTGGTGTTCAAAAGTTACCATATAATATGGCAGCTTAATAGGAGTGTTAGTGATGATTAATTTTCATTAGATCTCACCAGTGTCAAACACAATTACCTACTTAAAGAAAACTTATTTCTATATATAATGATTTGACTACTCAATAACTGGCATAATAGAACAAATGCACTGAAAATATAAGTAAAATAAGTAAAAAAGTCAAGCAAAATTGAAAATATATTCAAGCTTGATGATTAAAGAATAGACATGACTACCAATTTGTTATGTGCAGTTAACATCAGTTTGGAGTATGGTTAAACACAATATTAGTCATTGTCATAAAGGTCTATACTGGGAAAAATACGAATAGTATTTAAGAGTACATAAATCATGAAGATCAAAATACCTGAAATGTTAATTTTCATCATATTTTGCAATGTGCTTTAATAATGTGTTTTTATTGTGGCAATGGTCCAATATTTATTTAACTCAGTAACGAGTTGAAACGGTGGCTCCATATGGGAAAAAGAAACTTTTAATTTACTTCAGATGAACTCTGGTTTTATTCATCATTCATTAATTCACTAATATAGCATGGTTTTTAAATTGATGAAGTCCAGGCATCTTTTCAAATAGAGACCATATGTTTATGGAATGTAAGGGCCATAATGCTGTGCCACAGGTAGTAATTACAAAAATATTTATCAAAGTGTTTTTCTACAAAAGAGCCATGTGTACCTTCTCCTGTTCAGTTGTTATAAATAGAAGGAGACTGAAAAATTAAAGATTTCAAGGATGAAGGGACAGAAGAATATATTAACCTGTTTCCAGCTGGGTTTGTGCAACCACTAAGTCTTCCTTTGAAGTAAGCAAAGAGCCTGTCCATGGGAAAAAAAGAATAAACATAAAGGAACATTTTAAATGGCTTTCATCTTCTGTAGAGTATTTATTTCTTAAATTGCCCATTCTTCCTAGTATTGCAATTTAAAGACTTTTGACTTGGCTTTGAAACAGATATGGTCTTGAAATTGTTAGGTTCAAGTTGAGGAGTTTACTCATTTATTGCAGTTTTTTATTATGATGAATAATTCCTATAAATTTCTCTCATACTTCTACAGCTCTATATGTGTCTTTACTAACATATTTTCTTTTCCAAATTTACAACTACGTAAAGTACTATTTTCATATCAAAATTTTAATTCAATGATAATGTTAAAATGTTATAATACTTTACATATGTAGACTAATGAACTAGTTTTAAAATCACATTGAACATTCATACCTCAACTTACTGTGAAGTGCCTTTTGTTATTGCTCCAAAAGTTATGCCTTTAAAAAATTTATCTGCCTTCAAATTTTAATATATTGGGAATAATTTTAAGAGCCTTTTCTTAGCTAACTCTAAATTTTGTTTTTTATAAATATAAGCAACATTTACTCTAAGTTTATGACAAACATACATATATAATAGATACTACTTAATCTCTCTTCTATTCATTTTAAATATTACTATTACATATAATGTGCATTTCGATAATTTAAATCACACACATTTCATCCTATAATTGGAGCTAAAGTAATCTAATTACATGATCAGATTTAAGTAGACATACTTTGTAGCAATTAGACTCTGAAAGTTCAATTATAAGCATATGAAATATTCATTCAAATTTTCATCAAATATTGGCAAAGTCCTCTTATTTGAATGATGCTTAAAGAGGAGAGGGCAGACAGGGAGCTGCTGTGGAAGAGAACAGGTGCCCTGTCATGCTGCATATTCCGGTCTTGTGCAATTGGGTGAGATGAGCA